>CM039484.1:29038652-29059899 GCA_022433065.1 Begonia loranthoides
ATTTATTTTAAATTTTCTTTTATTTATTCTTAATACCCCTTTCTCATTTCATCAAATGGCCAAAGGCCAGACGAAATGAGAAGTACTAAACCGGTCCCTTAATAGAACTGGTTCAGCTAATCGAAAATACATCCTCACTTATAAATATTAATTTTAATGGACCACTTATGTTATAATTTAATTTAATTAACCTCAATTGATCACATACATTATAATTTAATTAGTTGAATTAATATTTATTTTAATTACATTAATTTCCATAAATTATAATATAACGAATACGTCACTGGTAATACCCCAATAATTACCCAATCAATCTAAAATCCCCAGATTATACTCCAATTATATTTATTAAATTTCGATAAAAAGTCGGGGGTGTTACAAGCGCTTCTGTGGATACGTGCCTTCTGCGTATTTCTGCAGAATCTTTCGAACGTGCCTTCCGCGTGCACCTTAGGAATACCAGAGGTCAAACCTTCAGGAATACAAAATCTAACGTCGGATTAACCTTCTCCTTTGACTCGATATCTTCTCTCTTTCTCCTTCTCTCGCTAGTGACCGAAAATAAGGGAAATAAGGTTTTCCTTCTTCTTATACAAATTTACTTTTTTTATCACGCGGTAACAATCAATTTTACCGATTTGATCCATTAACCGAAACTTTACATGTGATTAGCATAAATGGGTTGTGACTAATTCAGGTCAACATAGTACATATTGTGTAATGACCCAGATTTTCGTCATTCGTTAAAAATACGTTAAAATTTGAGAAAACGTTTCAGAGTGCGCCTAATCCGGACCGCTACCAACCTTTCGTAAAAACTCATTATAAAAATTATTTATTTAATAGAAAATGCAGAAGTGTTAAAATCATGTATTTTAAAATACTACAATTACAATTTAGGAAACTCTTATTTAATTAAATTACAAACCATTTATCTCTTATTATTTGTAGTTTGGCCAACTGCCAGCTTGAGCGTGCAAATCCCTCACCACTGCTTCTTCAGTTGCTCGCTGATTTCGCGCATCATCTGTACCTACACCGCAAGTAAGACGTGAGCCTAAAGGCCCAGTAAGAAAATAAGTTTATGCGGAATGAAATGCCTCTCTTTAATCATTTGGAATGGATCCGTCCCAATTCAATCTTTTAATTACGTATATTAGGCATAGTTACGTATTTTAGGAATAGCTCGTATATGAAGCATGGAGTTTGGGGAATCCTACGATTTCTAATTAATTATGTTAATTAGTCTTGTAATCCCGATAAGGGAAAGATTAGTTATTTTCCTCACTCAAGACGTGTGGCCACCCCGTGGTGGTTTTCCTAATTATTTCTATCGTCATGAGACTATCCTAAACATACATACAACATACTAAGAGTTCGTATATCAACTATAGCGGTCATAACAATGCACGACAATATTCAATGAACAATAACATGCTTAAAGAGTTTACAACCTAAGTTTATTAGCATGCTCTTATTAATTAACTAGCTAAATTGATTAGGTTAACATACTTGACAAGTTTCCAATTGGGTTAACATGCTCAATATGCAAGTTAATTACACTAGTTATAATTACTCATTTTAGATATCATGCTCAAGGGTTTGATTTACAGCAAGGAACTCAACAATGGAACCATCAAGAAGTACAAGCCAAGCAATTACATTTAGAGCAACATAAAGCATAGGAATATCACATGAGCTAAAGCACAACTAAACGTACAGGCTAACAATAAGGCACAACCAAGGAATCACACTACAACAACCTACACATAGGAATATCATAGAAAACTAAAGCACAGAGAGCATCCAGAACATACGGCAACAAGCATAGAAACTTATATGCATAACAACAAGGAATATTCAAGCATAGAGAATACACTGGGCACCTATCAATAACAATCCAAAGAACTAACACACAATCCATCGAACAGAGAAAACATGTAAACTAACAATGCAAAGACAACCAATACATCAACAGATGAGATATCATAGAGCAACATATAAACCTAGCATTTTACACTGTCAATCCAAGACACACTCACGCACACACTTGCGGTGTATGGCTTCCTCAAGCCAAGACACACTCAAGTTCTTACCTTGAAGCTTTAACGTGCTTTATCTTTCCTCTCTTTTTCGATACCTTCACAATAAAAAACATTTACTTCCTCATAACGACCCTTTAACATCATTCGAATCTAACCAAGACATATTCCTAAATCACTCGTACCATCCACATCTATCCCAACTTAATAGCTTAAACTTCCATTCACTAAACGACCTATTAACATTTGAAAAATCAATCCATTATCAATATGTGCGTAGCCGATCGACACCCATCGACAGACCAAGTCCAAATCATGGAACAATGGCTCACCACATATTACCACAAGCCATCAATATCATTTGATAACCAATAGACTATCCAACAGATAATAAAAGAGAAATATAGAACGCCCTACAATAATGCATAACTCCACCAGACAATCTATTCAGCAGAAATACGAAGCAGCAACTCACAGGAGCAATACCCAATAGCAGAGCACTCCTTTATCTTCAATAATCACTTGCATAAATCCATTAAAATAAAGAGGGATGCAAGGAGTTACCAGAAGAACAGTAGACCCGAGAGCTTCCTTGCATCCACGCCGATCTCTCAGCTTCCAGCACTAGAACACTCTCGGCACCTACTTCACCATTCCCAGAAGTTCACCCGAGAGCATTACACCAGCTAGCCGCCCCTTCCTCCCTCATTGTCTCTGCTCTAAATAACGACCTAGCATGGAACACTCTCTACCAGAGTGTTCCCCAGCATGCCCGACAGCCCACTAAAATTCGCAAAGTGTTCCCCACGCTCTACACACTGTCGTTGTCACCTGCTGCAAAGTATGGGCCAGACTTGTTCGAACCCAACAACGAGCTGGACCCTGGCCTTGGGCCGGTCCAACCCAATCCTGCCACTTCCAGCCGCTCCCCTGTCGTCGCGAGCTCACTGGATCGCCAGCACCAAACTGTCATCGCCAATCATTAGCGCCAGCCGATAGAACGAAATAGGAGGATAGAAATCATCGGCTTACCTCGACTACACCTTGCCCAGAGCAGGAGATCGCCGAAAAACGTCGCCCGAAGCTTGATATCGTCGCCATCAGAGACTCAAATCCTGAGCCATGCCCTAGCGCGACCCGCCTCTTTGCTTCGCCGGCAACCGCCTGGTATCAGAGCCTGGTTTCTTTCCCACGGGGGAGGATGGGTACAAATTCAAAAAATATATTAAATATAATTCAATTAATCACAAAAATCAATAACTTTATCAATCACATGCTAAATTATGTCTATCCCGCTCACTAAACAATTAAATTCTATATACAATTTTATGACTTATCAAGACGTAAAAGTCTTTACATATCATATTCAATCAATAGTTAAATTTCAATTATAATCAATTTCAAATAGTGATTATTACTTTTCAAACTATTAAAAACATTTAAATGTTTCTAACGTTCGGATTCAATACCATTAATGCTAAAAACTTTTATCATGACTTTTACACCAAACACTTTCTTAAAAACCATTTATGACTTGTAGAGTTACTATTTTCATAATAGTTCCCTTCATATTATTAACATCATGATATATTATTCAATTATTCTAATAATCATATCTTTATTACTTCTATTACTACTTTGTCTTTTAGTTTTTCATATTATTATGTGTTTACTTAAAAAACTAGTATTCACAAATCGAACATTTCATTTTACTCCACTCACTTCATTAGAACAATGCATACATGAAACTAATCGTGAATGATCAAACTATTATAAAAGTTTATATTATCTCGATAATTATTAAGTCATTTATTTACTTCCTATCTTATAATAAATAATGACAAATATGAATAATATAGATGAAGTAACGAAATTACAAATTCATAATTTACATATTAAAAATTTAACTTCTGAATTTAGTAATCTACCAGGAATTCCATTCCAAGAAAAAATTATTATTCTAACTAAAAATCTTCCTACGGGAACTCAGTATTCAATCGGAACCTCTAATTCATCCTTAAAAACATCTGATAATTCCAAAATTCAATCTCTTTTAAACAATATTATGGAAATTTTGTCATATCTTATTATTCATCATAATACAGAAGATTTACAGGAAATACAAAATAATGTGATTAACACAAATGAATATCTAACAGAATACTATTATAAAAATAAATAAAAAATTAACACTATAACTGAAATAGTTAAAGAAAATCAAAACAGATTAGAAAAAATTGAACAAAACATTTCTGAATTAAAAGAAAAAATCAATAATACTCAAATTATGATAATAACTCTTGATTCTTATATACAAAAATATCTAGGATGAGTAATAACATAGTAGACAATATAAAACTTTTAGAATATAATATGGGAAAACATATAAGTGATTTAACTAAACAAATAAATGAAGTCAAACAACAAAATATAGAAATTAAAAGAACCCTGCAAGAGCTAAATTATTACAAAGAAACATATACAGAACTTACAAAAGCAAAGACTATTATTTTTCAATTTATTGATCAATTTCTAAAAAATCCTGAAAAACAAAGTCAATAAATTAATTATGGAAAAGATATTATTGAAATTATTGACAGTTTTCAACAAATCATACTACATCAAGATCAAAAAAGATATAAAACCCTCGAAGATTTAGAAAGTCTTACTAAAATAAAACGACCATTGACTATTAAACCACCTCCAAATATATAATAGAAAATCTCGAAGAACAAATAGAAAAATTAATCAATTTATTCTCAGAATTAGATATACCTAAAGAAGATGAATATCTTCTAATGAATAGAAAAGCAGAAACGGATGAAATAGTATTTGATTTTGAATCTGACTCTGATGACAATCCATATGAAAATCCCTACAATTCTTATTATCCAGTAAAGCAAGAAATTGCAGAATCTAGTCACAAAAATCAAAATTATAAAAAACGTACATATGAAGAACTCAAGATGAAGAATTTCACAAATATATTAATAAAGAAGGATATTATTATAAAGATAAATGGACTAAAATTCCTAACAGGTATATTCCAAAAATAGAACCGTCCTTAGGATCATATATATTAAATTTAGATTGTGTTGACAATGAATATAAAATATTAGAAGACTGAAAAAATAGAATTCACATATTTATACAATTAAATCAGGAAATTCAAGATCTGTCACCAGAAGACTTATTTAACTATATAACACATCAAACAACCAGAATTGTATATCATTATTTAACCACATTACCAAGTCACGAAAAGATTGCAATGTTAGACACAAACGCGATATCAACATTCAAAAATATAATTAACTCTTTAACTCAAGAATTTATTGGAAGATATTCTAAAGAAAATGAAAATCAAAGAACATCTGCATATATCGACAATGCTTTTTGGCAACTAACTAATCTACAAATTTGGGACTTATGCTATTTAGAAAATTTTATTTGTGAATTTAAAATAAAATATTATGAACTCGACGATAGATATAAGAATATTGCAAAAGAATTATTTTTTTAAAAATTACCATCAGACATGCATTTAATACTTGAAGAAAGTTATCGTAAAGAAGTAGAAAAACAAGTCTTACCTAATACATTAGGAGCTCGAATAACATTATTACGAGTATGGATGCAACAATCATGTGCCACAGAAAAAGCGAAGAAACAAGCAAAAATTAAATTATGTTGTGAAAAATTACCTAATAGAGTAGGAAAATACGGATGTCATAATAAAGATAAGAAAAAATGGAAGAAGATATCTTATAAAAAATATGTAAAATCTAAATGAAAACATCCTAGAAAATATTTTAAAAATAGAAGCCAATATCGTCAAACAAAACAATATAAACCTGATAAATTTTGTCCAACTAAAAAGCCTCAATGTACTTGTTGGCTTTGTCATGAACCAGGACATTACGCCAATAAATGTCCTAAACGATTTGATCAAAATAATGTGACGACCCGGTTTTTCCTTTCCTTTTTAACACTGCGATAAATTTAAAACTTTTATAATAATAACTTAAATTGCTATTAAATGAAATCAGAGTTTTCTTCTAAAAACCGAACCGTCAAATTCTCTCTTATAATCATTACTTAAACCATGAATATATATGAGTAAAAATCATTTTCTTTGAATACGTAGCGGAAGCTTAAAAAAAACCATTTTAGAAATAACTAAATTACATTTATAATTACAAAACTAATTGCTCTTTGAACTTTTATATCTTTAACCTTTAGCCTTGCCATCCACATTGCTCGACCGTGTAAAGCTCTCATCAACCGCTTCTCTTTCATATAACGCACATCATCACGAACACCTACACCACAAGTAGACACTGTAAGTCCAAAAAGGACTTAGTAAGGAATTGAAAACACAACAAAATGCCTCTAACTCATTATGTCGGAATGGGATCCGCCCAAGCCGTTCTTTACTCACTGTTACATCTTTCTTACTCGTGGATTGAGTTGGGAGATTAGGACACCCTATAGGTAAATGGGGGGAAACTCGGCATCTAACACCCTATAGTAGACAAGCTTATCTATCCCATGGATGGGAAGATCTTAAATTTGGTTTACCGAGTCTACCGTTTAGATCCGAACCATTTACCCGGCCACTAATTCCCTTACGTACTTTATTAATCATTTTCTTCTCACATCATGAATACCAACCCGGACGTGGTATTTCCTAAGGGTTTCTAAGACCATGAACCCTTAACCTAGTGACTCTAGCAAGTAATCTATACAAGTAAACATCTAAGATATCACAAAATTAATCTATACAAACGATCACGGAAACAATCTCTACAAACCATCATTAAGATGTGAACTACAATCCAATTTATCAAGGAATGCACTATGGCAACGATCACAGAAATACATGCACGCTTCAACAACTAAACTAACGAACATCGAATTATGTGGAAGCTAACGGAAGAATAACAACATTCTATTAAATCAAACTACGGAACAACAGTGAAGTAATAGCAAATATTAAGCAATTAAAACGTGTTGAACATGCTTCTAAATTGACAGAAAAGAACCACGAAACAGCAGCAATTCATCAGTGAATTTAGTCAATTAAAACGTGCTAAACATGCTTCTAAATTGATGAAATCAAACTGCGGAACAGCAGTGAAGTAATAGCGAATATTAAGCAATTAAACATGCTAAGTGTGCTTAGAAATTGACGGAAATTAAACACGAACAGCAGCGAATACAACAGTGAATCTAAACAATTAAGACATGCTAAACGTGCTTCGAAATTGACAGGAACTAGTGGCCGAACAGCAGCAAAATAACATTGAATTTAAGCAACTACAAAAGTTTATTATGCTTGATCTAAACCTAGAAGTCTAAACGATATTTGTGCGTCAAAACATGCATCATAATAGAATAGATGAAACGACTAAGAAGAGAGGAGTGCATAACACATCAAAATGTCACAAACATAACAATATCATCTATTCCTAACCAGTCCCAAACTCCAAACAGAGTTGCATGCTATAAAACAATCAATAGGACTACTATAAAAGAATTCAACAAGATTATATCAAAACATTCAATTAAGGAAGTCAATCATGGAAATCAACAAGAAGACATAAACCTAATACTTGTGGGTAGGGCTTTTGAATGCCAAAACTCACAATTCCTTACCTCAATATTTTCTTGTGCGCTATCACTTAACTGTTGTCTCTTTTCCTCGTTTCCATACCTTCACAATTAAAACATTACTCATTAACATTTCCATATCGACTGCTATAATTCCCATAATCACAACTTATGACTTCATCATTATCCATATTATCTTTCCAACAGATTTTCCATCATCTCCAAATGCCATCTATAGAGCTTAGTCTTAACTGTCAGGGTGATACTAGAAATTTAAACACAAAAAGTGCTGAAGCCAATCCTCAACAGAAGTTCCATAACACTGAACATTTCAAATTAACTAAAGCAACATCACTTAACATCTTAAACAAAACCAACATCATTTAAAAACCCAACTCCTTCTCACCCTCGGCAGAAACCAAACACATCTCTTCAATATGGTATACTAATCAAATATCTTATAACCATAACCAAACTGTTGACATGTCCTCACCATCAAGACGAGGCAGACCCGAGCATCTAGAGCTTCACCTCTCAACCTCCTACAAAAGTCTCCAGAGAAGACACACTCGGCTTCCAGGAGAGAACCACCTGAGCTCCCTCAATTTATCCTTCCAAATGTAGTACATTCTCCAACAACCAAATTCATTTCCTCACTGTCAGCAGGGGACAACCTAGCTGGAAGGAGGGCCACCCAACCTGTCCCCCTCGAATAATGCAATGCAATGCTGGCATTGTCTGCATTGGCAGACAATAATTGCCCAACCAAACCGGGGCAGACCGGTTTGGTTCGCTCACCAACTCGGCAGCGAACTCGCTGCCCATCGCGAGTTCGGCACTGCCGAACGGGAAACGACGTTCCCATCGTCGAATCGCGACACCAAACGACAAGCAAACAACATAAGAGAGAAACTCAACTCAACGTACCTCAATATCGTCACCGGAAGCCACGTCGCAGGAGGTGGCCGATTCCGAGCTCCAAATTGCGAGCCCTAGCCCCGAAGCCCGTCGCTGCACACCGACGCCTCACCCACGCCGTCGCCTCCCTTCGTTCGTCGATCGTTGCTGTGGCCGTCGTCCCGCTCGTCGTTCGCCTGTCGCGACGTCTCCCTCGTCGCCCTCCCTCTCTCTTCGATTTCTTCCTTCAGGAAGAAATGGCTGAAGGCCATTTTGGCCTTTAGCATAGAATGCCCTTCGGGCCATTCTTTAATTAACTGGTCCGATTCAAAATGAACCGGTTCAGTCATATATATATATATATAGATAATTAGATAATTTTAATTTATTTAAATTAATCTTTACTGTACACTAAATTTCAATTATTTATGTTGTAAAGTTTTGATAACTATCGTCCCGTTGTATACCGTATTTATTTTTATGAAACTTATAATATTTATGAGGAAGGAAAAATAACGGGGTTTGTCTTTGGTAATATCCCAATGAATATTCAATTAATCTCATTTCTCTTAATTATTATTATTATTATTATTATTATAATTAGACTTATTATATTATAAAAAAATCGGGATATTACAAATAAAAACACTCAAGTCTTGAAATTAGCTTATCATATTGGATATACTCCTATTGAAGATTCTGACATATGTTCTTATGTTGATATTTATGCTTATACATCTGATTCTTCAACTACAACTACTACTAGTAGTAATTTCTCGACTTTTTAACTTCCGATCATAGAACAATAGATGTTTATACTCACCACTCTCGAATCTCTACAATCAGAAAAACAGTTTTGCAGATACTCTTACAACAGAATGGAAGCATATTCAGATTTAATATCTTTAACAGGTATGAATACTTTACTCGAGTTTTATACTCAAAAAGTATCTAATCAAAGCCTTTGCTCATTGAACTTCAGTTCAACAATATCTAATCAGAGCTTTTGCTCATGAACTTCGGTTCATAATATCTAATCAGAGCCTTCGCTCACGAACTTCGGTTCAAAATATCTAAATAGAGCCTTTGCTCAATGAATCTTACATTCATCGAACTTTGGTTCGTATAGCTTATTAAGAGCTTGTGCTCACACTTCCCACTACAATCATATAAAGTGACGTATGTCTTGGACTACTCACTTATCCACCAATTTTACCCTTAGAGTGACGATTGGACCACTCACTCATACCTTTATTCAAAATAACTTATTCAAAATGGAAGTGAAAACCTACCTACTATCATACTCTAAATTTACCCTATCAATTTCTCTCTTTCAAATCACTGAAAGATGAAAAGTGATTCTCTAGCCTTCGACTTCAATCTAGACCCTATTATTAGACCACTCACCTAATCACTTTTCATTCTCCTATAAATTGACATCATTTCTACAAGTTCATCATTAGAAAATCATCGTTCACTTATGTTGAAAAACTGCCAGAAATGAAGATTTATATTCCTACTTCTAGGATATCTAGTATCGCAGTTTATATCAGTGATGAAGAAATAATCAATTTATTATCAGATCCCAATGATCTCATCTACTACGCTCTAGCTCCAAGTGAAGAACAACAACAATATTTCTGTGAATATCTTCACATCCAGAAAAAATATGATCTTGTTTATCAACATTTAGGACTGGAAATCTATCTCAGTCCAAAAGCTCAATGACAAGCCAAACAAATCAGAATATCGACATTTGATCTCAGTAATATTCATCCTATTCTCTACATAAATCCAAGTGTATATACAGACTGTCTTATTACTATTGCCATCAGACAAAACAAATGGCATAGCAGAGGAACCATTTCTAGTGCCGTTAGACGAATCATCAAAGATCAAGCAGCATTCGAACTCAACATCAAATATAATGACTATCTATTATCCTGTCAAAGACATGAATGGAGACAAAACCAATATAAAGAAAAAAAGAACAGAGAATCAGAAGTCTTATGCAATTATGATAACCCAGAAGTTTACAATCTCTTCGAAGAAAACTGAAGACCAGATGTCTACAATCAGACAAGAAGAATCCAGCAATAGAAGAATATCTACAATCCAGAAGATATATTCCTTATACACTATTAAGGAATATATTTCTTTCTATCATCTTTTTCAATAATGTAATGTAATTATTGTACGGGTGATTCCCACTGTCGGGAATCACTTGACTTTTTCTTTTTATATATTAGCGTGTGTCAGGTAATATATTCCCTTAGCTTTAGCTTTTCTTTTTAGCTTTAGCTTTTCTTTTTCTTTTTGTCAGGATTGTAACGAATATATTCCTTGTCGGGGAATATATTCTTTTTCTTTATGTCAATGTAAATGTAAGAGTCTGTCGGGGATGATACCCCTAAAGGTCTGTAGGGAGCCTGACCCCCTCCTATAAATAAGGGTATTCTCAGTTGGGAATACTCAGAGTTGAAAGCAGAGCAGCAGGTGGCATAAGTCTCTATCGCTTCCTCTCCTCAACGTCCTCGCGCTCTGCTGAGTAGCACCTTGAGGTCATACTTTGGATGGTGCAGCACCTTGAGGTCATACTCTGGATGGTGCATATCTAATCATCTCTATCATCAACTAGCTATCAGCAAGACGAAGCATTCTATCAAGAATCGTATCATTCTCAACTATGATCAACAATGATTTCTATCCTAAACATCGAAGACATCTTATCCTTATTATCAGAACCTCAAGATATCATCACCTACTGTCAAGCACCTAGTGAACTACAAAGCAAATTATTCTACGATTATCTCCTCAGCAGGCAAAAGTACGATGAAATTCATCAACAACTTGGTCCTAGTCATTATCTCCATTCTAATGAAAAAAGACAAGTTCAAGACATCACTATCTCAAACTATGATCATTTTGAGAGAAACTATCTCAACAATCCTAGCCTTTATGTCAATATTTTAATCACTACCATTCGAAGAAACAACAAATAGGCACACAGAGGAATTATTACTGAAGCTATCAGACAATATATCAATGACAAAGCGGCTTCTGAAATTAACTACATCTATCAGAAATATCTATAATCTTACCACTCATTTCTCATCAAACAAAGATCAATCGAAGCACAACAGAAAACAGAACACGCCATTCTTAGCGACTACAGTCAAATCGAAACATCTGATCTCTTCAAATATAAGGAGTGACTAATATGTAGCGTAAGTTTGCAGCGTGCATATAGCACGCATAACTAGTGTGTACGATGCATATGTATAATTAGAATATAGGATGCATATGTAAGTATGTATGATGCATATGTATAATTAGTGTGTGTAATCATGATGATGTTTCATCATCAGAGTTGAAAGCAACAGAGCAGTTGGTGTAAGTCTCGCCTGCGTTTCCTCTCCATTCAGCTTCGTGCTGAATGTTAAGATCTTTGAGGTAATACTCTGGAGGGATCGACGGTCCTTGAGGTAATACTCTGGAGGGATCGAAAGCTTCTATCTCTGTCTAATATCTCTTCAATCGCCAGCTTATCAGGTATTATCAATCAGGTAACATTTATTAATGTCCGATAATTTAGTATCTTCTTCATCTTTAATCAATCCAATGTTTGAATCTTATGAAGAACAAGAAAATTCAGGATATATGTTCGATGGAATTATTTCTAATCATAATATTAATAAACAAATTAGAAGATCATATTTAACTTTAACTGCAAAATACAACTTTGATATTTCATTCTTAGATAGTATTAAACAAAAACTATCTCGAAAAAATATAATTAAATATGAAATTATAATAGGAGAAGAACCTATACTTATTGAGAACACACACAGAAATATTATTATACCTATTATCAATAAAGAATGAATCTATGAAAAAATCACTAAAATGAATCCCGAAGAAAGAGAAAAAATTTCTTATATTCATTGTAGTACAATTCAAATTTTACTTAAAAGCACATTCATGGAAGAAATTGACTCTCCCATTGAATTAGAAATTAGAGATGACAGATTAATTAATCATTACGAAAGTATTATAGCAACATGATTAGGAAATCTTTCTCAAGGAAAAATTAAATTCAATATTAACGTTCAAGTAAGACTAAGTCTAAAAGATCACGATTTAAGTAGATCTATCACAGTACGTTACAAACTCAAACGGTCTAATTTCATGAAAATTAAAAATTGTCCATTTACAATCACATATATGATTAATTATGCTTTAACCAATAGCCATCATAGTCTATCATTTAGACAAGACGAGAAAATATTTATTGACAAATTATTTCAACCCGTATTAAAATTAAAAACACCTCTGAAACATCGTTTACAAAATTCAACTAAACAAACTTTTAGCATTGAGGATAGAATTCTTTTACGAAGTAAATCTTTTTCTGAGCAAACTAATAAATTTATTCCATACGAATTTCCTAGACATTCATTTATAAATGATATTCCAAAATCTCTTCATGTAGATGAATCTATTCCTTTAATCAAACGAATAGGAAAAGAAATACAAAAGGAAGAAGAACCATCTCTACAATCATTAAAAACTGTAATTAAATCATTAGGTAGAAAAATATAAGATTAAAATGACTTTTGAAAAAATTATAGAACATTTCGAATATATAAACTTTCTTGATACAATAGAAATACAAGATTTTATTAATTATATTGACGATTATTTAAAAGACTATCCTGAAGAATTAGAAAAATGATTACTTGATGATCTAGATCCTATACCAGAATCACAAGAATATACTAGACAAGAATTTATAGCCTTTTAACGATTTTTAAATTACTTTAAACGATTATTACAACAACAATTATCCTAATGTCCAGAATCCCTAGCAACTGCTAGATTCAATCATTTAGTTTCTCTAGATGATCCAAGAAATAATATCGATATAATTAATTAATTACTCAGTTTGGGTATTATCCTCAACTATATTCCGCCTTTATGATCTCTTATATAAAATTTGGTCGAGCATGGGCCGAAGGCCAATATTAAAAAAAAACAACCCCCTTTCCTTCTTTTAATTGTCCAGACCGCCAAACACCTAGCATGAACCGGTTCAGTTGAACCGGTTCAGCCTTCCTTATCTCCTTAATCCAATTTTTCTTTTACATTAATCCCATTTACTTTATATGTATATACTTATCTCCAATTGAAAATTAATTTATTTCTTCATTTGACTAAAAATTGAACCATATCATTGTTCTCAGATCGAGTCAACCAAATCGGTTCAACCCATAATATTTATTTTAATTTCCTTTAATCCAATTTTCACTTAATATCCAATAAATCTTCACTTAATCACTCTCTAACATTTTAATCCCAACTAATCTGATAAAATCTCATTATATTCTTTTCCACGTTAATTATAATTATCATCCGATAATTTATTAAAATAGTATTCTATCGATTACGTCCTTGGTAATACCTCGATAATTATCCAATTAATCCAAAAATCTCCAATTTCTCTCCAATTTCCCTTATTAAAGTCCGATATAAAAGTTCGGAGTATTACACATTAACCACAAATGAAGCGGAAAGTTTACATGAAAATTTATTAATTAAAAATTAACTATTTTTACACGAACTTTCCATGTGTTTTGACTTTATCATTTCACAAGAATCATTTATAACTTGATTGAAAAATCCAACTAATGGAACCAACTACCGAAGCAAAGGAGCAGGTTCATGAAATTCATTCTAGCCTTCAACAATCCTTCAGATGGGATGTCCTCATTGATCACACTAAGACGACATTTACTGTAGCAACACCCTGAAATTCTCAAGAAAATACTAGGAAATTGGATTCTATATGTTGGAGGAACCGGGATTCGACTTGTCTGAAAAACAAATTGAAGGAAAAATTTTGTCACGAATGTGACCAAGGTTACAAGTGTATGAAAAATTAATAATATATTGTTGTAATAATTGAATAATATTGATTATGATAAATCTCAAGAAAGGCTGTATCAGATTATCTCCTTAGACATGATTAATTTTGTAAGTAAAACAAAAGACAAAAGTAAAACTATTCATACAAAAAATCTAAGTATTACATGTTCATTGGTGAGATCCTTCATATATAAGACAAAAGTTAAAAATAAATGACATGTGAAATTGAGAATCAAGGTACCTAGGCAATGATCATAATATTATGTGTCTAAGCATATTCTTATATACAATAGAGGTACTTCATATAAAGGATCATAATAAATACAGTGAAATGGGTATGTAAATTAGAATATTGTGATATCTAAGCTATGATTTACAATGTCACAAGTCTAGGCATTTTTGTATATGCATATTAAGAAAGTCATTCATATAGAGAATTAGGTGATTGAGGTAAAATTTATGATAGACATGAATTGAAATGTCCAGATAGTTTGGGGCTTAGACATGTATTAGAAATGACTAATGTTAGTGATAGATAAACCATAGAAAAACATGTGATATAGTTTGAAATTAGACATTAATTAGAAATAACTAGATAGTTTGATATTATATATGCATTAGAGATGTCTAATCACTAATGAAGATAGACAAACCATAGAAAAAATATGAAATATGGCTTGAGATTAGACATTAAGTAGAAATGTCTAGTTTAGTTTGATAAAAAGAAAATAATGAGAAAAATATGCATAATTACCATAAAATAAATAATCATGTTTGAGTAGGAAGTGGAAAAGAATGGATAAATATTTCATGGAATATAGATGTGCTTAAAATGGAATAGAACGAGAGGAACTAAAAGTAAGATACTTGAGATATATATATATAAAATCATGAAATAAGGTTGGGTATAAAAAAAAATTGCACATAAGAATTTGGTAAGATAGATTATGATTACCTAAATTACATGCTTAAACAATAACACTTATGCATAAGTGTTTCTTACATAAAGAGGTGAAAAACATAGCAATGATAGTAATAAGAAATATCTAAAGATCTATATAATAGATAAATCATGAGATGTGTGATCATGAGAGTTGATCAAAAGTTAAATATTGAGGTTAAAGCTGTGAGGACTAATCCTGTTGAGTTTAGTACATGATTAGTTGTGATATTTGTATGGTTTATTAGATCTTTAGATTAAGATTTTTACTGAGCTCAAAAAGCTCATTCGTTGTTACTTTAATTTTTCAGAAATATGTGGTAGCAGTTCAAAGACAAAAAAGTAACGATATATTGGATTAAAGAGCTTGCCCAGCATAGACCCAGAGTGAGAACTTTGATTTTTATTATAGTGTATTTAATTTTAGTTCATCTCATATTTATAAAGTAAATTTAGATAAATATTGATAAACAAATAATAATATAACTTTTCTATGTGGATTGATTTTATATTTATGTGGCTTAATTACGCTATTTTATTAAGTGTTTCTACAGTAAGTTGTGAGCATTCTCCAAGCAAAGAATTGAGTTGCTCTGCTCAATTTCCTAAAAAATGGAGGGCTTGGCCATAACATGAGATCAATTCATGGTTAGTAAATTGAGCACTTCTGAAGCTTTCTAAAGTAAGATTATGCCTTAATTATACAATACAAATGGTTTGGCTTTTAATGTGATTTGATTGACAATATTATAACTACTTCGCAAAGTGATTAAGATTTATATTAAATTTTCTTTTCAAAAAGCAAAGTTTATTATAGAGAAATTAACAAATCAGAAATTAACAAATCAACTACTGTACTATAAAATCAATAATAAATTAATCACTGAATAAATTTTACCAGTAATTTAAATACTGAACTATGAGAAATAAAATTGAGCAAACATTGTTGTTACATTTTTTGTTAAAACATTGTCATTCATCTGGAAAACTTTATCTTTCCGCTGCGGAAAGTGAGTCATTAAAACAAGATTCAAAAAAGTCGTCTTTCCACAGATGAAAGTCTATAGATAAAAATTAAGTTCATTGTCTTCTTCGTAGAAAAACATAGATAATACAGACAAGTTGTGATTCTCCCATGGACAGTAAAACAATTCTAAATCATCCGAAATTTAAAACATTATATATATTTTTTTACAAAATCTTCTAAATTATAAAACTAAAAAAAATTAAAATCAACTTGCACAGTATTTTCTCAAATTCATTCTCCAAAGGTATTAACTCTTTTCCACTGAAATATTTAAAATCGCGAATTCTTTTAGTTTTTTTCATAATAATTAGCTCTCGAGTTCTCAGAAAGCTAACGGTAATGTTTGGTCCGTTCATTTTTTATAGTTCAGTGTTTAAGTTGTTAGCAAAACTTATTTAATGGTTAATTTGTTATTAATTTTATAGTATAATGGTTGTTTTGTTAATTTTCCAAATATAAATTTTTGCAGAGACGTGATTGCCCAATTTGTCCACTTTGAGAGACACTTAGCATTAAAGTTTTATTTATTATTTTACCTTTTGTCCTGATTTCCCACGTGGCGTCTTTATTTGATTTTCGATCAAAACAATGTTATATATATATATATATATATATATATATATAACACATTTGAATTAGTAATACTTTGATGTAATAATTTACACATTTCCATGAAATGTTTTAATGTGCAACCAAACATGGAACATGATAATTGAAGTTATGTACAAAGTTTATTCCATTTCAAACACATTCTTATCCAACCTATTTTCCCATCAACTTTTAAACACCATATACCCGACGATTGCATGTAAACGGGACTCTATTAGGACTCCCCACTTGAGCTAAAACACACATTTGGAGTGATGTATTATGTTGAACTCCCTTGTTAAGAATTGAGCAATATCACACGATATATGGAATAAATATTGTTGTCCTTGTTTAGAATTTCTTAATTATAGAAATATATATTATAAAATATAGTTACCTTTATTAGAATAACTTATTGTATGAATTATAATAATTCTCTGTTGTGTATATATACAGTTGCTTTTCAATGAAATAAACAAGTTAGAGTTTTTCTCTTACTTCAATTTTTTACATGGTATCAGAGTCAGGTTATCATTTTTTTCTGTCTTATTTTTTCATCATGGTTTTTGCAGGAGATAAGTCAATTTCCAACGGCCCTTATTCTCTTCATCATTCCGATCACCCAGGAATGATTCTTGTTTCCAAACCTCTTGATGGAGACAACTATTCAATATGGAGCCGAGCCATGAAAATTTTTCTAAATGCAAAATCCAAATTGGGTTTTGTTGATGGAACTCTTGAAGCACCGTGGGATGCAACCAATCTTGAAGAATGCACTGTATGGAAAAAATGCAATGACATAATCATTTTGATGAATCCGTTGCCTGATGTTGTGCAAGCATATTCGTTGATTATTCAAGAAGAAAAACAACGAAATTTGAGTATAACACGTGATGGAACTGAAGCTTCGGTAATGGCTATTCGCAAAGATGAACCAATTGCTCTTGCCGTTCGACAGAAATCTTACAACACTTTTCGTTCTAATTCATCCCATCGTAAGTCCCTTGGGAAGGAAGCTTTCACGATGATGAGAAGTAAGTTGGGAGTTCTTGACATTTACTCTCCAACTTGAGGAGGAGTGTTAAGAATCGAGCAATATCACACGATATATGAAATAAATATTATTGTCATTGTTTAGAATTTCTTAATTATAGAAATATATATTATAAAATATAATTACCTTTATTATAATAACTTACTATAGGAATTATAATAATTCCCTGTTGTGTATATATACAATTGCTTTTCAATGAAATAAACAAGTTAGAGTTTTTCTCTTACTTCAATTTTTTAATCCCTCGTCTTTTTCACTAGATAATAATAATAATAATAATAATAATAATAATAAAATGAAGTTTTGCACGACAAAAATTATGATTATGGTTTTAATCTAGGGAAATTAACAAATCAATTACTGTACCATGAGGTCAATAACAACTCAATCATTAAATAATTTTGCTAACAACTTAACCACTTAATTATGGAAAATGGAGGTTGCAAATATTGTTGTTACCTGTTGAGAAACATTACTATCAAGACGATGCAACTCTCTGCAAATTCTAATTCTATTTTAATTTTATGCTAAAATAGTAATAATTGAAGTAATTTTACCACGAAGACGATGTCGGGAATCTCCGGTATGTTCGATCTGTCGTCGAAAACTATTTTCACTTTTTCAGTTTTCCAAATATTTTCTCGTCGTCGAAAACAATTATCTCCTCTCGATTTCACTATTCAGTTTTCATCACAATCTTCTCTTTCCTCTTCATGATCTGTCGTCGTCCAATACTTATCACCAATGTCTCACTTTTCGAAGCGAAAAGTAATCGTTTTGCGTGCAGAAAGTAATATTTAAAAACTATTTAATGGTAAAACAACATTCTGCCACGGAAAGACAACGTTTTATAGCAAAAAAACAACATTATTTAACGGAACACGTAACCACGATATTTATTCCATGCATTTTTCATAGTTCAGTGTTTAAGTTGTTAACAAAAATTGTTTAGTAGTTGATTTTTTATTAATCTCATAGTACAATGGTTGATTTGTTAAATACCATTTGATCTACAATTTCTAACTATTCTATTGATTTCTAATATGATTTCTAACTTTTTTGTTGAGAGAGTTTGAAATCACCAAAGAATAGATCGATATAGCTTAAAATTGGATTATAAATTATCAGATTAGTTAGAATATAGATTAAATCACCTGATTAAATTGAAAATATAATATACACGTGATAAATTAAATAGGTAAATTGACGATAAAGTTTAAATTACTGATAACTGAAAGATTAAAATTTGATTTGTCAGAAAAAACAATTTAAACTCTAATATGTAAATGAGTCTACAATAAAATATAAAATGCAAATTATCCATTTTTATATTATCGCGAACGTACCCGACCCGATCTATTTAGCTGAACCGGATCCGTCTATTCTCAATGCCTTTGGTCTTTTAAGTTTCAGTTACAGCGAAAGGACTCGCTCCCTCGTGCAAGAATATGTGAAGCTTTGCAGCTTTTTGGGAAATCAGTTGCTGAGCTTGAATGGCGCTCTCTTCGTCGTCTCATCAGAGATATTTTCCTCTGCCACCAGACCCAGGTCGCTTCTTCTTTCTATTAATTTTGATTCCTCAATTGATTTGATTTCTTCGTTTATTTTGTTTCTATTTGAATTCTAGCTGTTTTGTTTTGTTTCTTTCTTTGTTGCTGATGTATGGAGAAAGATTATTGTTCTTTTCTTCAGGCATGAACTAGGTGCTCTCCTTTTTTTCTCTCGCAAAGTGATGGGAAATGAGGCTGAAAGTATGAATAGATCAGATCATGCAGCTTATAATCCCATTTGTTTGAATTTTTGAGTTTGAACTGAAGCATTTATAATTAATTCACTAAATTGAAAGCATTGAGGCGATTTTTGGTTGGCTTGAGAACTGAAGAATAAATACATTGGATTGATTTAATACTTCATCTTTCCTTTATAACATCTCATGATTTTCCCTAAATTTGTTCCTAATTCCATGAAAATATTTTTAGTGACTCTCTCAAGATTCGTCATACTTAATATACTTAATATGCCAACTAGTAGAAGCTAGCAGTGTCTAGATTTCACGCAAAGATATTATCACTCATTTTATTGCATCTCAAATTGAATTAGCGGTGTTAACCTTTCTTAGAAGGGTCTTTAATAAAAACTGTTCTTTTGATCATGGAACTGGCAAATCTGATTTACCAATTCCAGCTTCCTCACCTCTCACCAATTTCTTGTTTTATGAACTTTTTTTAGAAGTTATGTTTCAATTCTGGAAATGACTTATTTCTCATTCTAATACTAACCTCAGCATTGAGTTTTTTTTTTAATGTATATAGGTGGCAAAGAGCTTAGTTCTGAAGCCAACTTTGCATTGTGTCCTATCCATATTGTCACGGATGCATCTCAGCTTCCTTCTGAATTCATTGATCCGTCACCTGAAAGGCAATTGGTTATTGGTTTGGATTGTGAAGGTGTTGACCTATGTCGTCATGGAACTCTTTGCATCATGCAGGTAAATAAATTAGGAATATGTATGTAAGTAATCTTGGAGGTAGTGAGAGGACATGAATATTTTGTGTACTTTTCATATCAACGAAAGAAATTATGTTTGTTCAAATATGTTGCTCTATTACAACCCCTTTTTTAGTCAGCCAGCCCCACTATTACCATGCCCTTGTGTAACGTATCAATAATGAAATTCCCAATTTGCAACAGATTTACCAAATTCAAAACCCTAATTGAATGAGTTTCCAATTGTGATACACGTAATTGACATTTTTTAGGAAACTTTCCTAAAATCAAATCCAACTTCCCCTAATCCAGCTAAGACGAAAAACCCTAATTGAGCCAATCTCCTAATCTGTCATACGGGGTGAAGAGCTACAAGGAAACTAGGAGGAGTTTCCTTCCCCGACGCTGAATCTGGACCCTTTGAAGGGCAGATTCGAAGCGTTGCTTCAATGGAAAGAATGGCGAGACTCCCCTATAAATAGAGGGTCTCACCGAAGGAGGAAAAGCACACCAACTCGAAGGAAAAACTCACAACTCTCGGAGAAATCTTACCTCCGCCTCGACAAAGAGTCCTCCCGAAACAACCTCTCCCCAGCCGAGCTCCTCTCCGCGGCGACCCACCTCCGACCGAAGCAGCGACGACCTCCGAAAGACGACCAACGAGCTCTCCG
>CM039484.1:29059905-29205465 GCA_022433065.1 Begonia loranthoides
TTTTAGGGTTTTTCAAAATTGGGGAAAATTAAATTTGGGGCGTTACACCTTGTGTCTCTTAAGTTTCCATATTTTTTCAAGGAGTTATGAATTGATGTTGGTACAGGTACTTTTATCCCCACAAGTCTAACTAAGGGGATGGTTAGCCACATTTTTCTAAATCTAATGCATTTCTGTTTATCAGATTCTTGCTAACTCTTATGTAGTTTCTTCTTTGAAAGAAACATAAGAATAAGTTGTTTGATCAAAATGTGAAAGCTCTCGGCCATTTTTTCTCAAGGCCATAATTATTGAATGTATTTAATATATGATATTCTGCTATCTTTCCATTTTTATTATTTTATGCTTGCAAAATTATATGCACATTCATTCAAAGTCCTTTAAACCAAATGGAATGCTGAAAATTTATGGAGAAGGAGACCCAGACTACTGGGTCTTTTGGATGGAGCGCTACTTTGCTCTGAACTGCTGGAATGGAGATGAGAAAATGAATAGAGTACTTGTGTATTTGGAGGGCGAAGTGCTGGCATGGCTTCAGCGGGAGGAAGACAGGAAACCATTTCGAAATTGGGCAGATTTTACAATGCAAGTTTTTGACAGATTTCGTTCCTCACAAGAAGGAACTTTGTCAGAGCGTTTTTTGGCCGTTCGACAAGAAGGGACCGTGAGAGAATATTGACAACAATTTGAGAAGTTTTCATCACCTTCCCAACACATACCCGACCACTTGTTGGAAGCTTAGTTTGTAAATGGGTTACGGCAAATATTCGGGCTGAGTTAATGGTTGTTACGCCGGTTAGGCTAAGTCGAATTATGCAGACAACCTAAAGAATTGAGGATAAGTTCGAATTTCTAAAGGCAAATTAACATTCAAGGGGGGTACCGGGAGCCTAAACCCTCGAATTTGTGAAGCCCCAATACAAATTCGTCCGTAAGGTCCATGGGAGGAAAACCCAATTCACCAATCTACTTTGCAAATCCTGCAATTCGGGGCTTTGAGGGATGAGGCTAAACGTTCCCAGAAATGTTGTTCCTGAGCCACATATGCAGTTCAGGCAATTGACTAATTAAAAGTTGCAAGCGAAGCGAGAAAAATGATTATGTTATCGGTGAGAGGAGAAATACAATATCGGTTATTGCTGTAAATTAAGGGAATTGCAAGTGTTAATCAATCACAACTTGGGAAATGAGGGAATAATTAAGGGGGTGGAAAAGCCCATTGAGGAGGGGTCCGATCCATTACCCAACGCAGTCGAGCTATCAGTTAATTCAGTGGTCAGACTGACACCACCCAAAACAATGAAACTCATGGAGGTCATTGAAGGTATGTCGATTATTGTTTTGATCGATAGTAGCACGACCCACAATTTTATTTCGACTAAACTAATGCAAAAATTTAATTTTAAATTGGACACCACAAGTAGTTACAGAATTTTAATGGGCATGAGATTTTCTGTTAAATACGAAGGAATTTGTCGAGGGATACGATTGGAGCTGCAACACCTTGAAATTGTGGATGACTTCTTACCATTGGAATTGGGCAGTTTGGACATTATACTGGGAATGCAATGGTTGCAATCGCTAGGAGATATACAAGTAAATTGGGCCACGTTTACGATGAAATTTACCGTGGGTAACAAAACAATGACATTACAAGGTGACCCATGATTTTGTAAGGACTTGGTCTCTCTGAAGGCCTTGATGACCACTCTTAAAAAATGGGGCGAAGGAGTATTAATTGAATGTTGCAATTTATAGTTGGAGGAATCCAAGCCCGTGCTCCAAGTTGAAGTTCCGAGTGCTATTTTGAAGCTTTTGGACAAATATTCAAATATGTTTGCGATGCCTATTGATTTTCTTCCTGTTCGTTCCTATGATCATGGTATCACTTTGACCGAGGGCTAACCCCCTGTTTGTGTTAGACCTTACAAGTATCCTTATATCCAGACAAACGAGATTGAAAGACTAATTTCTGAAATGCTGACTGTAAGAATTATTCAACATAATTGCATCCCATTTTCAAGTTTTGTATTATTGGTCAAGAAGAAAAATGGAAGCTGACGTTTTTGCGTGGATTATCGCGCGCTTAATAAGATAACGCTTCCAAATTAATTTTCAATTCCCCTTATCGATGAGTTGTTGGATGTATTGCATGGGGCCCATACATTTTCCAATCTCGACCTTTTAAGTCTAGATGCCATCAGATTCGGATTCGCCTAGAAGATATTTCCAAGACTACTTTCGCACCCATGAGAGTCATTACGAGTTTTTAATCATGCCGTTTGGTCTCACTAATGCAATGTCAACGTTTCAAGCTATAATGAATGACGTGTTTTGAAATTTTCTGTGAAAATTTGTTCTTGTTTTTTTATGACATTTTTGTATACAACGCGGATGTGGACTCGCATTTACACCATCGAAAGTAGGTGCTTAAGACACTGCAGAAGCATAATATTTATGTTAATCAAGCTAAATGTCAATTTTAGCACAGCCTCAAATAGAATATTTAAGACATACCGTATCAGCTAATGGAGTGGATCACGATTAGTCCAAAATCCAAGTTATGGTTTTGATGCACCGCGGGATGCCAATGATCAACAATGGAGGAGGAGCAGTTATCGACTTGCAAAAACAGAACATGACACAAAGTTGTCGAATCAGTAACTCACACTCTAGAACTTCAAATTATGCCAAATTTGGAGAATACCCCAAAAATCCAGTCAATTAAGCACCCTCCAAAAATCAAGCCAAAATTCACACGGATACGGAAGTTTGCAAGAAAAAAATGGACTTCTCGGAAAGACATCAGTGAACATTCAAAACAGAACCCGAATTTGCCAGCAATGCAATTTTCTCTCCTGAACTCTAAACGATGCCAAATTTGGAGGGGAGACACAATTAACAGAGTAAAAAGGACCATCCAAAAATCATGGCTAAATTCGATAAAACGTGGAAGTTATGCTAATGACAAGGTGCTGTTCGAAAAGGTGCCAATTGAGATAGTTTCAGACACCAAATTGGAAGATGCACAAAATACACGATTTCAGTCCAAATAACGGCAAATTTTAAACACGCATCTCTTATCCAGTAACCAAACAAATGCCAAAATTCCAGAGTCCAAATTGCAATATAAAAATAAGAACAAAAGTCGAACCTACAAGCTGGTCCAAGATTAGTTATGAATCGACTAACCTTGACTTCTATGGATTCTTTGTCCAAGGAACCATTCTATCTTGTTTTCACGATGGTTCTCTAAGCTCCCACTGTGAATATCACCTCTGGAAGAAATGATGAAGAACTTAGCTAAGAACTTCACTCTAAGACCAAGCAAAGAAAAGAGTGAGACACTTTTTTGGTTTCAATTTCAGGCATGAACCCTAGAAGAAGAAGCCGAGCTTGAGAGGGAAACCTCCAAACGAAATGCAGCTGCAATTTTCAAATCTCAATACTCGTCTAAGACACCCTAAGAAAGCTTAAATACTAAGGGTTGCCCTAAACCAAAATTACAAATATGTCCTAAAAAAAGAAAATAACACATAAGTACTCGGCTAACACACTAGCCGAGTGCATCCAACATCCACATTTCTTAACAACATAATATCAAGCCAAAATTTATCAAAATACTATTAATCCAACAAAACATAAAATAAATAAACATTACAAAATGTTGGAGGGCATTTCTTCAGCTTGTTACTCTTCATAAGCCTTGGCACTAGGAACTTCAAAATTGTCTTCGGGTTTGATGGCTAACCGATTGTGTGCAAGTGTCCACCAGGTGAGGAAATGTTTTGGACTTGCTCTATCTTCATGACTTGACTCATTATCAAGCTCCTCAAGTGAAACTTGACCTGCAAAATAAAAAGTGAAAAAGGGTTGGTGATCTCCTTGGCTCGGGCTTTGGAAACCGGCCTTGTGATGCATCAGGTCCATCATCGGAAGTAGGTGCTTGAGACACTGCAGAAGCGTAATCTTTACGCTAATCAAGCTAAATGTCAGTTTGCATAGCCTCAAGTAGAATATCTTGGACATGGTTGTATCAGTTGATGGAGTGACAGACAATTAGTCCAAAATCTAGGCTTTGGTCCAATGGCTTGATCCTAGCACAATAAAAAAGTTGTGGGAATTTTTGGAACTTATGGGATATTACTGCAAGTTTGTAGTAAGGTATGGAAAAATTGCTCAGTTGTTAACAAACTAATTAAAGAAGGGCAGTTTTAACTAGGGAGCAGAGGCCAAGACAGTGTTTAGTCGTCTAAAGGAAGCTATGATTATAGTACTAGTCTTAGCTCTACCGGATTTCTCGAAGCCATTCATTGTTGAGGTCGTCGCATCAGGAAGTGAAATTGGGGCGGTTTTGATGCAAGGCGGACGTCCCATTGCATATTTCAGCCAAGTGCTATTACCAAAATCTCACTTTTGTCCGTTTATGAGCGTGAACTCAAAACAATTGTATTTGCTATTCAGAAGTGGCGACCATATCTAATGGGGCAAAAATTCATGGAACGTATTGATCAGCGCTGTTTGTAATTCCTCCTGGAAAAATGGCTAGTTAGTCCTGGCCATCAGGAGTGGCTGACCAAAATTATGGGTTTTGATTTTGAAAATCAATACCGTTCGTGGATGGAAAATATGGCCGCTGATGCTTTATCCCGACAGCCTGAAAATCCTGCTCTTTTTCCTATCTTCGTCATTATAGGGATATATTGGAACCAACTTGATGTTTAAGTTCGAATTGATTCATTTTTGAGCAAAATATATTAGAAATTAGAGTCTGGAGAACATGAACATTTGGGGTTCTCGTTAAATTGTGACTGACTTTTTTATCAACACCGTGTAATATGAATTAAGGGCTCTACCATCATCCCTCTTCTTCTTCAAGAGTTTCATGATAGTGGATCGGGAGGCCACGCTGGAGTTGTGAAAACCTATCAGCGGGTTGCAGCCGAATTTTATTGGTAGGGGATGAAACGCTTGCGAAGTGTGTTAGAGAAACAAGTATCAAGCTCTATCTCTTGTCGGATTATTGTAATCTTTAACCCTTTCGGACCAAAATTGGGACGATATCTCTATGGACTTTATTTAGGGGCTTCCTTGTTTCGATGAGATAGATTTTATTATGATGGTGGTGGATTATTGAAGTAAGTAAACTTATTTTATTAGCCTTCGACACCCTTTTACTGCAATGACCATTGCAACGACGTTCATCTCTAATATCGTTAAGCTGCATGGGGTTTCACACTCAATTGTGTCGACCAGAGATAAGGTTTTCTTGAGTTTGTTTTGGAAGGAACTATTCAAGGCTCAAAAAACTAAGTTTCAACATAGCATTGCTTACTATTTGCAAACAGGTGGTCAGACCGAGGTGGTGAACCATTGTCTTGAAACCTATTGGCTTTGTTTGGCTAGTGATAAACCCAAACGCTGGGCACAGTGGCTTTCATGGGCAAAATATTGGTATAATACCTCTTATCATACTATAGCTCATACTACATCATTTCGTGTGGGGTGCGGCCGAGATCCTCCTCCTTTAGTTCGTTATGGCGTGAGTTCATCCTCGATATCTTCAGTGGACTCTCTTCTTCAGGAATGAGATGCTATTTTGGATGAGTTGAAACATCATATTCTTCGTGCCCAGTCTAAGATGAAGAAAATAACAGATTGCCATCGTCGCGAAGTACATTTTGATTTAAATGATCAAGTTTATTTTAAGTTGTAGCCTTATCGTTAACAGTGCTTAGCTAAACAGCAAAATGACAACTCCATCCTTGTTTTTATGGGTTGTTTTCCGTCACAGCCAAGGTGAGTTTAGTTGCCTATAAACTCGACATTCCCTTGGAATTTTCCATTCATTTGGTTTTTCATGTTTTGCAACTTAAGAAGGCAATTGAGAATCATACAATGTCATCGACTTTGCCTCTTCTACTCATGGTTGATAATGAATTACGAGTTGAATCAGAGGCTCTATGGGGTGTTCGACAATGCACGGAGGGTAATTTTATTGGAATCGAAGTGTTGATTGCGTGGAAGGGACATGTTAATGATGATGCTATTTGAAGATAAGGTGGCTCTTTAGGCGGGCGGTATTGATATATCTCCTCCGTTGAAGTTTAAATATGCAAGGAGAAAAAAAAAGAGAAATTGAAATTTAAAATTTGTTTCCTTTTATTTATTTTCTATGTTATTGGTGGTGGGTGAACTTTTAATGTGTTGCATGGGGAAGGAAGGTAAAAGATTGTTTAGGGGGATGTTCGGGGTAGGAGAAGAGACATTGAGAATTTGAGAGAAATTATGGGAGAGTATAGATCTCTCGAAAGTCGGTGTGTTTTGCAATCCCCTTTACTTTTTCTTTGTTTTTTGTCAACATACAAGAGATATATCATAGCTTGTAGTTTTGCATATTTTTCTTTTCTTAACAGGAATATGATCGTATTCAAATATCCTTTTGTCTCACCTTTTCTTTCGACAGCTTGCATTTTCAGATGCTATATATCTTGTAGATGCTGTCATGGGAGGAGAGGTGCTTATGAAAGCTTGTAAGCCTGCACTTGAATCCAGTTGTATCACAAAAGTTATTCACGATTGCAAACGGGATAGTGAGGTCTATGTCTGAATCACTTACTCTTTTCAGTTTACAGTATCTCTGTTAAAGTCTTTCATGTGTAATTGCCTTTTATCTATTTTTTGCAGGCACTGTTTTTTCAATTTGGAATCAAATTGAACAATGTTGTTGATACTCAGGTGAGCCTTTTCTCTAATAAATTAGTATAGTGCTGCAAGAATCACTTCAGGCATTTAGTATTTATTTTGATAAATTATTCTATGGCTGGTTGAACTCGTAGGATCTACCATATGAAGGGAAAATGAAAGCATAAATTATTAATCAAGTATTCATTTACACATCTATTATTAGACTAAGAAACTTGCCATTTTTAGTCATGGATCATAAGGCGGGCAACTTTAACTGATCAAGAGCTAGCGATAGGTATGAAGGGAAAAAAAAATATAAATTCTTAATCGAGCATTCATTTTGATATCATTTAATAGGTTGGTGAACAATGTCATTTTTATTTGTTGTATCCTATTGTATGCAAATGAGGTTGATTTATGTGAATTTTATATCGAGGTTAGTCAAATGAGTAACAACAGTTTTTTATTATAAACAAGCTCCTGTTTGATTTGCATTCTCCTGTTGATCGGTGATCTAATCTGATTAGCAGGAGTTGCTGAAGTGGTCATGGTGCCATCACTAATTTAGTACACTTTTTTAATAAATATGGCCTTGAAAAAACTACTTTAGATAATAACTAGTGCATTAGGACCTTCGTGTTCCCTGTCTCACTTTCAATCAAAGGCCTAATACATATTTTGTCATTCACCTCTCAAGTTTTTCTCATTTTTCAAATTAACTAAATCTTTAGGTAAACATGATTCTTGTGTTTTTGCTTGGATGATTGTCAGTTTCTCCCACCCAAGGCAATACATTTTGTGCTGAAGATTTGTGGAATTCCATATTTTAGTATTTAGGTATTATCTTCCACCTCTTATTATTTTCTATCATTTAAACTCAGATTGCTTTTTCTCTGATAGAGGAGCAAGAAGGACGAATGAGACCATCAGATGACTATATATCCTTTGTAGGACTCCTTGGAGATCCACGTTATTGTGGTATTTTATACATGTTTTGTAATGTATTGAAATTCATTATCTTTTTAACATAAAATTTAGGGAAAATTACAAATCAACCATTGTACTTTGCGATCAATGACAAGTCAACTACTAAATTATTTTTGCTAACAAATTAACAATTGAACTATGGAAAAAAGTCGCTGCTAACATCGCTGTCACATTTGCCGTTAAATATTTTGATTTCGATCCGCGGCAGATCGTGTAGTAATCCACCACGGATTGACGACAATCCAAGGCGGAATGACGACGATCCGAGGCGGAATGACGACGATCTGCGGCAGATTGACCACGATCTGCGGCGGATTGATAAGATGAAAATTCCTTTCTTTCATCAAGAGAAACGGTAAATTTTTGCATATCGATAATTCTCTTAATTTTCAACTGTTTTGGATGCTTGAAGACTCTTTTTCCACCGTCTTTTCGCGATGCACAGGTAAGAAACATCTGTTTTGTCATTCAGTGCTTATTAGAGAAGATTCGGGCAGGAAAAAAATAAGATTGTTTCATCTTTCTGTTTTACTCTCCTATTGACCTAGATTTCGCAACACCTTACTTCGCTATGAAAATGCTATTCGTAGACACCATGATACAACGCCATTTTTGAATACGTGTCGCCCATGTGTATTAAGAGAAGATCAACGTGACCTGTGTAAAAAACGCTCATCGCAGCAGGGAGAAACCGTTCTCTGAATGTGTAGAGCTTCACAGTTTTGAATTGTGTAAGGAAAATTGGAGGACTTAGAAGCATTTTTAACCCTCAAAAGTGAGACAACCTGCCTTCGGCAGCTTGCTAGCACGTAGATCTCGAAAAGTTATGCGAAATAAAAAAAAAAATCGTCCAAATCGGTCGATTGAGCACAAAGTAATGGCCATCTGAAGTTTTCGAGTAAACGATCTTCTTTTTTTCCTACCTGAATTTGCTCTGATATGCACCAAATGACAAAACATATATCTCCTACCTGTGCATCGCTAAAAAACAATGGAAAACGAGTCCTCAAGCTTCTAAAACCGTTAAAAATTGAGAGAATTATCGATCTGCAAAGATTCACCGTTTCTTTAGGTGAAAAAAAGGAATTTCCTTCTTATCAATTTGCCGCAGATCGTCGTCAATCCGCAGCGGATTACTACACGATCCGCGGCGGATTACTACACGATCCGCGGCGGATTACTACACGATCCGCTGCGGATTGAAATCAAAGCGTTTAACGGCAAACGTGATAGTGATGTAAGCGGCAAATTTTTTCATAGTTCAGTGGTTAATTGGTTAGCAAAAATAGTTTAGTGGTTGACTTGTCATTGATCACAAAGTATGATGGTTGGTTTGTCATTTTCCCTAAAATTTATGTTAAACTCAAACATGCACTTAGATAATTGTGTTAAGATATTTATAGTTTTGATGGAATGTAATTTTTTCCCCTATTAATAATCGCACTTAATCAATTTTAACTCCTATGGCATTAACACAGGTGTATCTTATTTGGAGAAGGAAGAAGTTCGGGTGCTCCTCAGGCAGGTTGGTATGCTTTATAAGGTTTATTAGTAAATTAGCATACATGTACCGCTAGTTCAATTTAGTAACTTTCTCCCTCATTTTAGATGATGGTTTGTAAGGGATGTCTCTAATCTTGCACAGCAATATTACAGACACTTATCCAGTGACTCATTTATGATGAACTCTTATGTATGAATTCAGGACCCCAAGTTTTGGACTTATAGACCATTATCTGACCTGATGATTCGTGCAGCAGCAGATGACGTCCGATTTCTCCTTTCCATCTATCACAAAATGATGGAAAAGTTGAACGAACGGTCCTTATGGTATCTAAAAGTGCGGGGTGCTTTATATTGTCGGTGTTTTTGCATCAGCGATAATGGTTATTCTGATTGGCCACCACTACCTCCCTTTCCAGGTATTTTTCTAGAAAGCTTTCTTATTATACATAATATTTGTTCTATTTTCCAATTACTTACTCTGGATTGAATTTCAAGTTAGCATGTCAAACTTTTTGAATGTGTAATTAATAATTTGTCTCCATTCGTTGTTTAAGCCTTAAAGGTAACGATCTGACTTTCTTTCTGTGACTAAATAAGATTAGATTTATTTGAAAGTATAACACTGGACTTTACCTAAGTTTCTGTGTCAGGGATGATCAGATGAATGCTTAAAGCCATTAGTTTGGTGTATCTCATTCAATCTATATGTATCTTTAACGATAATCAAAGTGTTAAAACCCACAATTTAAAAAGAATCCCAACACAAAATAAATAGGTATTCTCTCCAATTAACTTGATGCAGTCAGAATTTTATTTCCAATTTAACTTTTTCTTTTCTGGATCTGTGGCTTAGGTTGCTATAAGTAATTCTTTAATTTGATTGAGAACTTAGCTTGCTGTAATTCATCAATGTAGATAGCTTAGTGGCAGATGGCAACGACCAGGAGGAAGAAATTCTTTCAGTTTTAGATGTTCCCATAGGAAAAATGGGCCGGATTATCGGAAGGAAAGGAGCTTCTATTTTGTCCATAAAGGAGTCTTGCAAGTAACTCCTCTCCCTCTCTCTCCCTCCCTCTCTCTCTCTATCTGACAACTTAAAGTGCAAAACTGCAGTGCGGAAATTCTCATTGGAACTGACAAGGGTCCGCCTGACAAGGTTAGCATTGCAGACCCTCTTTTGGACTTTGCTAGCACTGAAAGCAAAATGTCCTAGTTCAATTTTTTTTCTCAAAACAAAAAACCCCATAAAAGTTTAGGTTGATGAGTGATCCTCTCTGTCTCTCGCTCTCTCTCTCTCAAACTAAGAAACTGATATATGTGGGTTGTGGTGGGTATAGGTGTTCATCATAGGACCTGTGAAGCAGGTGAGAAAAGCGGAAGCCATGCTAAGGGGAAGAATGCTTGATCTTTAGCTCCAAACTAAAACTACTGTTCTCTACTCAATAATTGAATTTCACCATTTTGAATGATATTTTCTCTTTTTTCTAGCAAATCTACCATCTTGTTAACCAAGTTTCTAGTTATTATATGATGTGATTATACGCTAATAGTAGACTGTCATATCAGTTCTCATCATGATGCACCCTTACGGATACCAACCCATAATCTATGATCAATATGGAAGATTGGTGTTTATGAAGGAAGTGACTGCGAGTGACATGTCTTTCATCATAAGCCAAAAATACAAGATTTGTAACTCCATACCTACCTTAGGAAATTCAGACATTTCTCCTTGTCTGTACACATTAATTTTGAGGAAAGCAAGCGGAATTCAGGGCATTGGACCGGCTCACGGAACTTCGTTTGACAATGCCACTTGGTAAAAAATGATATCATATTTTTGACTCGGCTTCTAGTTGACCTCTGGTTTCAAAGTTGATTGGATTTGGATGAAAAGAACCAAAAAAGGCCAAAAGAAAAAAAAAAAAAAACACTTTATTTTCTGCGTCAAGTGGCTGCCAAAAAACATAGAAGATTTGATTTCGCTAATTAAATTAAAATGAAGAGAAACGCAGAGGACGTGGCTGCAAATTGTATGGTTGTATGAAATCAGAAAATCATGGTTTTTGGCGGCTTCCGAGAAAGAGGAAAATTAACTTCTACTATCTGCTTTCGACATATTATTTACTCATTTAATTTTTTTAAACTAATGAGTCATCAATGAATTGAAATTATTTAGTGGTGAGAATGAGGTAAACTAGTCTTAGTTTAAGCAGCGGAGGAGTACCATGTTATTATTGGGGAAATTAACAAATTAACTATTGTACTTTATGATCAATGACAACTTAATCATTAAAGTATTTTCGCCAACAACTTAAACATCTAACTATGAAAAATAGGCGCCGTAAATATTGCTGTCACATTTGTCATTAAACATTTAAACATTTCATACAAGTTATAGTTTGTTGATCTGTGGCAGAACGTTACACTTTTCTCTGTATAAAGTATGACGTTCTGCGAATGAACAACAATACTTTCCTCCTCAGAACGTCTTTACTAATAAACATTTCTCCATGTCTATCATTCCTATGCGCGGAACGTCATTCTTTCCACCGCGAAATGACATCTTTCCACGGAATAAAGACATTGTTCTTGGCAGAAAGTTAGACGCTCTACCTTAATAAATTTCACACAATACTCAGCGATTTTAAAGCATTATTAATTGTTGCTCACCAATGGCATCTAAGTGATCAAGAATCCGTTAACTGCCAATTGGAAGTGGAGCCTATGTCGACAGCCTTGACACATGATGTTTGTGCATTTGGAGATGAAACTGCTATAATGGTGCAGTCCATCTCGACAACTCTAGACAAGGAGGAGCTCCGTTCATTGTGCCAATCCAGTGACGAAGACATGAGGGACAGTAGGCCTCAACGACCACCACAAGCAAAATGTTCATTTGCTGGTATGTGTCTGGGTAAGAAGTATAGTTCTTTGAACCAAATTAGAGAAGAAATCGTGGATCATGCGTTGAAAAATGAGTATGAGATAAAATTCACGCATGGTGACTCTAATTGGTTGAGGGTCACCTGCCAAGAAGGATGCACTTGGTGGATGCAGCAAAAAAAATACAAGGTGAACTTACGTTTCAAATAAAAAGCTATAACGACGTTCATACTTGCTCAAGAAAAATGAAAAGCCATCAGGCCTCTGCCAATTGGGTGACAACGCATTACTTGGACTGATTCAAAAGTCAGGCCGACTGGGATTTTCCTTCCACAATTGAGAAAGCGAGGAAGGATTTTAAAATTGAACATTACACCAAGCCTTGCTAGAAGGACAAGAAATGCAGACCAAAAACTCAATGAGGGGGATGATAATGAGTAATACAAGGTCATATGGTTGTATGGCGAGAAGATTTGGAGGTCTAATCCTATAAGCTCGCTGCGTGTTCAGCTAGAGAGGATTTATCTTTCACACAGTCTCACATTTAAAAGGATGTACATGTGTTTGGCTACATGTAAGATGAGATTGTTGAACTTTGGTAGACCTGTAATTTGCTTGGATGGTTGCCACTTGAAAGGAGCGTGCTCGGGCCAGCTGTTCACTGCGATCAACATTGACTTGAACGATGAAATTTATCTGATTGCTATAGCAGTGGTTGAAACCGAATGTAGGGATTCTTGGAGCTAATTTTTAAAATTGTTGCTTGAGGATCTAAACACCTCATTTGGCAATGGGTGGACAATCATTTCCGACCGAAAAAAGGTATGGTTGATTGCTTTTGCAATGTATGTTTATGTTATACGTTGTGGACGAATGTTCGACTTAGATTGTTAATTTATGCAGGGGCTGGTGCCAGCTGTTAGAGAGTTTGCAAGGTCAGCGAAGCATCGTTTTTGCATCTGACACCTGTATGCAAACTCTCAAAAATAATTTAAAAGCAAATTGTTCAATAATGCAATGTGAGGCGCTTTTAAGGCCACAACAACACCACACTTTGAGAGAGAGATGAAGAAGCTATTTTTGCTTGTCCAGTCAACACACGCATATCTACGAAGAATAGATGCAAGATTTTGGTCAAAATATGTCTTCAGCTTGATCCCAAAGTGAGACATAAGCCTAAACAACTCGAGCGAGTCTTTCAATATTTGCATCCTACCAGCCTAGGAAACACCAATTTTGAGTATGTTTGAGATTATAAGAAAGGGCATCATGTGTAGAATCGTTAAGAAACACGAAAAGATAACTCACTCGATGGATCTTTTGTGTCCACAGATCAAGAATTAGATTGCCCGACTATAACTTACAGGTCGGAATTAGAGTTTTGTATTTGCAAGGCTAGCTAGTTTGAGGTGAGCAACGGTAACAAAAAATACTCTGTCGATTGGGATAGGCATACTTGTGATTTTTTCTGGTGGGAGTTGACTGGCATCTCATGTGTCCATGCAATCCCGTGTATGCATTTTATGAGAAGATCTCCCGAGGAATTTGTGCATGAGTGTTAAGAAACTTACATGAGGATGTACTCCCACTTTGTCCATCCAGTCAGTGGACAAATTATGTGGCTTGTGATGGATTTTAATCCAATTATGCCATCACCATTTAAGAGACATCCCAAAGGTGCGAAAACAAAGGAATAAAGGATCTTGACGAGGCCCCAAGCTGGATAGTGTTGCCCAGGAGACATCTCAACATGACATGTGGGCAGTGGACAAATTATGTGGCTTGTGATGGATCTTAATCCAATTATGTCATCTCCATTTAAGAGACGTCTCGAAAGGCCATATAAACAAAGGAATAAAGGATCTTGACTAGACTCCAAGCTGGATAGTGCTATCCAGGAGACATCTCAACATGACATGTGGGCAGTGTGAAGGTATGAGACACAATTCCCGCATGTGTCAAGGTGGAGGCCTAGACACTGACGAGTCAAGTGCATGTGGCAGCCGCAAGTCTAGAGGCAGAGGCTGTAAAGGAAGCTCCCAGGACATATTCATGGCTTTCATAGTTTCCGATATAGTTCCCGAGACATAGGTGAGCACATTATTATGTTTACATTTTCATATGTTATTTTAATTATGCTAATTTTATTTGCAATGCGTTATGCAAGAGTATGCTGCGCAAAGTTCACAAACACAAATAAACACAAATGGGGACCTTAACCTTGATTAGATCATTGTAATATACATGTACATTATATGGTTGTAGTGACATGTTGCTTAAATTGTTGTAATGAGCATATTAATTGTTTGTTGATAATGAATGAAATTGATAATTTAGTTTGCATCTGTAATACTTTGAATTTCCTCGTATGAAGTATAAGTGGTGTGATAAATATTAAGGGCATAGATTAATAAATATTAAGTATGAATTGAGAAAAAATATAGATTGATTACAAGATAATGAGTATTTAGTATGATATTGTAATGTTGGACAAAGGTTAGAATTTGCTAGCCTCAGGTAGATTTGCGGTCGACCAAAATCATATTTACGGCCACCTGGAACCAGAGTAAGCATCAATGTTCTGTCGTGGAACGTTCTCATTCCGCGGGGGAAAGTATATGTTCCGCCACAAAATGTTGTCATTTCGCAGGAGAAAGTATACGTTCCACCGCAAAATGACTTACATTCCCCCATGGAATGACATCATTCTGTGGCAAAACGACATCATTCCTTCGTAGAAAGTCAGGGCTCTTCTGCCTTTTTTAGGTTGTTTTAATGCACATGTTGCTTAAATTGTTGTAATTAATTGTTTGCTGATAATGAATGAAATGGATAATTTGGTTTGCTCAAAGTTTTTTTCTCTCTCTTTCAAAAAAATGAAAATTTTGCAATAGCTTCCCTTGTTTTAGTCTATTCCCCTGTGGCGTTATAAAAAACAAATAAAAAAATAGATATTTTTCAAACAGATATTTTCCAAACACATACTTTCCAAATAGATATTTCAAACAAACAAATATTTTCCAAAAAAATATTTTCCAAACATACATTTTCTGAACAGGTATTGAAACAATTAACTATGCAAATAAACAAACCAAATCCTACACATTAACTACACTACGTTGGCACCGCCTTCTTGCGAGATTTCCGCTGTAAATCAATGACCGTGAATTCCATCTTCGGGTCCAGGTATATGTTGGTCCCTTTGGCGTACAAGGGACCCTTATTCGGTAGATCTTAGTGAGGGTGGAAATTGGTCTCCTTTCATTTTTGGAGCAGCCCTAACCCCCCACTCGTACACCGAAAGATGGCGTGCAAGTTGAAATGCAAGGGAGAAAATCAGCATATAAGTGAAAACAATATGAATCTACCTAAGTGAAAAGATATACCTCTATTTGTCTGTTGGCGTTACGATGATTGCAATTGCTTCTAGCAGCAATGCTTGGTAAGCGTAGTGAGTGTGCAGGTCAACGGACGACAAAAAACATGATTGCAATGAGTGTGTCTGAAAAGTAAACCACACATTAAAATTGTTCAAACATAGAGTACAATAAAACTGAGAAGTTTACTTACATGAATTTACCATAACATAATAAGTGATCTTTCCATTATTACACTGAAGTATTCTTCCTCATGCAATGCAGTACAATACATACAAAGAACGCAAGAATGAGTACTAAAATAAAATCTTCTAAACCATTTAATTTAATACAATGTAATTCTCATCGAGTCTAATGTCCTTTTTTGCTTTGGGAGGATGAGAGTAGAGATATGGTATTCATCACCTAACTAAAAATGAAAACAAGAAGCGAAATATCCTAAGCATCCAGTCCAAAGCACTTAATGCCAGAAAATGAATTTGCCTACCATAATCCCTGTAAGAATTGTGCACATCCCTACGTTTTTCTTCGTTTTTGCACGAACCAGTCTTGCAAAAATATCCATTAGGTCACCTGGTTGTAGTGAACATTTTCAAACCATCAGACTAATAAGTCATGAATAAGTGTAGACACGTAGATAACCAAAATTGAAGATGTACCACGTGGAAAGTTTTAAGTAGTAGAGGTTGTATTCCACTCGACGCGTCTGTCGATGGAGAAATGAGAGCCACTATCACTGCATCTTGGCAAGTATAGCAGGAGAAGAAGGTTGAAGACTGAGGGCAATAGTTTTGCAAATTTGAGATACGTTATTACGTCACATACAAATAAACTAAATAATGGACTTTATGAATAATGTAAAAAATTTACTAGCATTCTGTGCGTTAAGTTGCTGAATAGGATATTGGAGAGGCTATTGGAGAGGATGCTGGGGGGAGGGCTTGCTGCCCCATTCTTTACAATTCGGCCAACAACTCACGATGGTGCTCTTCTGATAGGTCCTTCATTCTTTGCAAAATGTACAACCCCATTTGATGTTTCTCCTCTATCCTTAAAAGTCGATCCTCCATCGTTCGAACTCGATCCAACACTATTTGATGCCGCTCATCCGCTTGCTCCTCCATTCTTCGCATCTAACCAACAATCTCCTCAGGCATCGACATAAAGTGAGATGACTGAGAAAGGGGCGGAGTCTCGGGTGTGGAGTATCACCCTCCATGTGCAGTAATGACGATGGAGGCTATTCCTCCGAGGAGGCTGGAGGTTGTACAACTGAAGGGGTTGGAGGCCGTACGGCTGAGTGGGTTGGAGGCTGGGAAACTTTTGCTTGAGTCTTCGAGGAAGGCTTGGATAGAGTCTTGCATACCCATTCCTCTCTGACTTTGGAGATCCCCATGCAGTCCACTTTCAATTTGTTGTAGACGTCATTAGCCTTCTCTTGGATTCTCAGCTCCAATCCTTTGAATGAGCTAATTAAATGGCAGACTCATGGTCGGGTTGTTGAGTACCTCGTACATGTTACTCAGAATCACATAGCCGATGTTCACTTTTTTTTTTTAGTTGAACACCTTCTCTAGCATATAGAGATTCATGTAGGTAACATGGTCTTGATGTCCATCTCGAGGCAGAATTGTGTGTGTCATGAGGGTGTGGATGACTAGAGTTTTGGCGTTCAAGTTATTGGACTTTGGCTTCTTGAACGCTACGATCTTGGGATCGCGGTGCAACAATCTAAGTACTACCAGACTTTCTCATCGTCTGATGAAATATGGCTCCCAAAACACCTGGTAATATTCCTCCATTGGTTTCTCATTGAAACATCCAAGGAGCATGTTAATATCGTTGGGAGTCAGCCTCTCCTGTCCAAACATGTAAGTTTCAACCTCTAATGGTTTGGTGGATAGTTCTTGTTAGCCTTTTTGTTAGGCTAAGTTGTATTTTGATGATGACTAAAATAGTGAATAATTTAATAAATTAATAAGTTGTATTTTGTGTTGTATTTTATATTTACCGGATATCATTCTTATCGGTTTTATCATAATATTTATATCCGTCTTTATTGAAAATACCCTAAAAAAAGGTATTATTAATGTGCTAACATGTTTACTTGAGTCTATGTAGTGTAGCATATCATTTGAGAACTCGGTATAGTTCATAGGTTATATTGGAGTGAAGTGGGAACGAGTTTGCGGATGGAGAAAAGCGTCCCAAAAGTGGACTCTGTACATTCGGACGATCGCAGACACCATCGCGGACGACATGAAGCATCTGAAGTCTCCCAGGAATGTGTCCGTCGAGTTTAGGATGAATTGAAGATGTCCCAATACACAGAATGATGTTTTCAAACACACGCGGACACAAGCGGATCCAGGCAGACGATCTACTTTTGAATCTATCCATTTTAAGGGATAATTCGGAGGCCATTTTTACGACATGCGGACAAGGTTCTGTGTTTGAATGACGTTTTTGGACGATAGCGGACGAGCTCCTAGACGATAGCGGACGAAGATGAAAACACTCTTGAGGAAAATATTTTGGTCTTGCGGATGATACTGCAAATGAAGACCCGCATCCGAAAAGTCCAGATTGTACATAACAATTATATTTTCAACGGACGGATTTCAACGAATATTTTCCAACGGCTACATACGGACGTCCGAAACTGGGTGAGGATGATCCGAAAGTCCATTGCCTATAAATACAAGATCACTACAAGCTCTCCATAACGATTGGATATTCGAGACGAAGTCTTGCCAAAATCAATACTCGAATATTACCCACTGTGAGCTATTATTGTAAATCCAATTCCCCCCAACACATAAACTTGCAAGTTATATTTAGGAGAATTCGGATTAGATAGATTTGTGCTTTTATTTCCTATTCATTATTGTGCTTATTTATAAAGGGTGATTCCCTACGAATTCATCACACTTGGGTGACTTCCCACGATAGTCATAGGCATGATTGAATGCCCGTAAGTTCAATCAATGGGTGACACCCTGCAAGAGTCAACTAAAGGGTGATGCCCCGTACTAGTCAAAGGTTGACGACCTTATAATTAGTCAAAGGTGACGCCCCATAAATAGTCAATTTGTAAATGGTTTTATTGACACCCGTACTAAATATCTCTAAGTGAAACTTGGAGCAAGGACGTAGGCGAGTTTGCCGAACCGTGTAAACAAACCGTGTGCACTCTCTTACCCTTACTCTTTATATTATTGCATATATGTGTGATTGTTTTATTTAATTATATGCATTAAATCACTTAGGGTTATTAGAAATTAAATATCGCACGAAATAACTAGTACACTATATTCACCCACTCTATAAGCGTATATCGATCCTATAATTGGTATTAGAGCAGAGGATTAAAATTTTTTCGTGTGCGATATTGTCTATTTGGTGCATACTATATAAATCTTGTGTTAGAATTATTTCGTTGAGATTATTTGTGAATTAGTTGAATTTATAATCTAGAATGATATGACATCAAACACAAATAGCGTAAATATGGAAAGACAATCTTCAAATAGGTCACGCTTCTTTAATGGTGATAATTATTTGCATTGGAAGGCTAGAATGAAAATTTACATTCAATCTATTGACTATGAAATGTGGAAATTTGTATTGAATGGATCGTATGTCCCTTTTAAACTAGAAAATGGATTGAAAGTGCCTAAGATAGAAGAAGAATTTGATGATGTAGATTTTTGCAAATTAAGTTTAAATGCTAGGGCTATGAATCAATTATATTGTGCTTTAAATGCCAATAAATTTAATAGAATTCAAAGTTGTGAAAATGTGCATGACATTTGGAAACTACTTGAGGTCACATACGAAGGCACAAATAAAGTAAAGAAGAATAAATTATGAATGAGTGTTAATGATTATGAACTATTTTGTATGAATAAAGATGAGACTATTAGTTCTATGTTTACATGCTTTACTAACATTACTAATAGTTTGAAATTGCTTGGTAAAGAATGTACCAATGAAGAGTTGGTTCTTATGATTCTTAGGTGCCTACCGAGCAAGTGGCTTCCAAAGGTGACTTCAATTCAAGAAGCTCGTGACCTCACGATCTTAAAGATGGACGAACTCATTGGCTCTCTAATGACACATGAGATCACTCTCATGAGCCATGAGAAAGAGAAGGAAATGGAGAGGAAGATGGCTTTTAAGCCAATTGCGTTTAAAGCCTCCATAAGCAAAGAGGATGCTTCGGGGAGTGAGGACGACTCCAAAGATATTGATGAAGAATTAGAGTCCATCAGCCGGAAATTGGATAAACTCCGTCGAAGGAGGAAAGAAAAGAAAGAGAAGGGCATTGTATGCTATGGGTGTAGTGACCCAGTCATCTATCTACTGAGTGCCCCAAATCTCGGAGAAAACACAAGGCCTCAAAAAAGAAAGCATTAAAGACCACATGAGACGATAGTGAGAAGTCCTCTTCTGAAATTGAAGAGGACTCCCATATATGCCTTACGGCTTATGAGTTTGAGGTAAACAATTCTTCTAGCGATTCAAATTCCTATAATGATGATGATGACTTACTTGAAGCATATAATAAATTGCTTGAGAGTTTTAAGGAACTAAAAGATAGATATAAATTATTGAAAAAGGAAAATAGGAATTTGACCAAAAAGCATGCTAATTTGACTAGATCTTTAGAGGACTAAATCTTAGAATTAAAGAGCATGAATAATATGTTGAATGCTTCTATTAAAACCTATGAATTTAGCAGTAGTGATTTGAAATTGAAAAATGATGATTTGAATGCTACTGTACTTAAATTCACAAATGGTAGTAAAAATTTTAATATGCTCTTAGGAAAGCAAAGGGTCACATTTGATAAAGCCGGGATTGACTATGAACCCTTTGCTGAAAAGAAGAGTTACACTAATTTTTTTGTTAGTCCTACTATTTATAACTCTTGTAATTGTGTAGGACATAAGTCATTTACTTGTCCTTTGAAATCAAATGCTAATTTGAAATCTAATTTTAATTCTAAATCTAATCTAAATTCTAAACTTGTGTGGGTTCCAAAAGGAACCAAATCTATAACAAATGGACCCAAAATGGTTTGGGTACCAAAGAAATCGAATTGATTTGTTTTATAGGTTGGAGATTCTCCCAATGAACTTAAATAGCATGGATACTTAAATATCCAAAATGAAAGGGGAGAAGCTTCAAAAATATGTCTCCTATGCAATAAAATGGAATTAAGCTATGTGGAGGTACACAATTCTTCATTGATTTATTTTGATTATTGATTCTAGGCTTGGTTTAATATTTAAACTTTGTTTGGTTGAAATTTCTTTTGGAATCATTATTATAGTTATTAATTGTCTTGGATTGAATTGAATGGATTATACCATAGATTTGAATCACCTATTATTTTCGAATTGGATGATAGAATTGGAATAAATTGTTTTGAAATTTTACTTGAATGAATTACATTGTTTTGTCTTTTTGAGATTATTTTGAGTCTCCCTTGAATTGAGTTTGGAAAATGAAATACGGGAAGAAAATAAAATTGTTGAGAATTGTTTTAGGCTATTGATTTGTTTTGAAAATAGTTTAAGTTTTTAAGTTTTGATAAATTTGCTTCTGCTAATTACTTTAACTTTGATGTTTCCCATAGATTCAATATTGTTAAATGAGTTAGGGGGAGAAAAATAATTGTTTCTAATTTTGATGATTTTGCTTCCGCTTGGGTTTTAACTTTGATATTTCACCAATTTTTTTTTAAAACCTATTGACTCAAAGGGAAGAAGTTTTGTAGTTGATTCTCTAATTGATATCAATACTTCTCTTTGATTTGAAATCTCTCAATTGGTATCAATGAAATTATTTTTTTTCTTTACAATTGGCTTATTCTTTTAAGGATTTTATTTGGGTATTCCTTGATTCCCCAACTTTTTGGATTTGTGCATAAAGATAGGGGGAGAAGTTTTGTTTTGGTTTAACTTGAATTCATCAATGGATTGTTTTTCAATTGGTATATATTTTGGTTAAACTTGGATGTTTCATAATTTTTGGTTTTACTCCCTCATATTTGCTTAGTGATAACTTTATAGGGAGAGAAATGTTTAAACTGTTTCATTGTTGCTCTAAGGGGAAGAGCAAATATTTTATATGTGTGGTATATCTCCATTAGGTTGCTGTTGTGATTATCATAGAGAGATATATTTGAATTGATTTTGATGTTACACATTGGTATCTCTCTTCGAAATTTCTTTTTGAACTTACAGTTGGTATTATACTTGGCAAAAATGATTCGATCTTAACCTTGGATTTACAATTGATACTAATCTTAGAAAAACTTGTTTTGCTTCAAATTGTGGATTATCAATTGGTATCCTTGGTTAATATCTTAATTCTTAAATTGGTATCACTTGTTAGAATTAGAAAAACTTATTTACAATTCTTGTTTTTAAGTGGATTTTATTTCCTACATTTGATATCTATTTCTTGAATCCCATTTTTTAGTATCTATTGTTTAGATTCTAATGCTTAGAGTTTCCCTCAAATATGTCTAGGCTTTATGATAAAAAAGGGAAGACTATTTTTGATTGAATATTTCCTTGTGGTAGTTTTTCAAATTGGTATCATATTTTATACCACAAATTGTGTTTAAATGCATATTTCTCTCTAATAAATTGTGTATGCTTAGTGACAAAGAGGGAGAATATTTTTTATTGAATTTTTCTTGTTTGTGGTTGCTTCATTTGGTATCCTTCTTGTTAACCACAAATTGAAATTTAATATTTATTACCCTCATTCTTTGATTTGTGAATAGATTCATTGATTAAGGGGGAGATTTTGTAGAATTAATTGCTGAAATTATTTTTGGTTTCTCGTGGTAATTCCCTCACTATACTCATGTTGATAATCCTAAAGAGGGAGATGTTTTTGATGAATATGTTTGATGATTTATTTTGATGAAATCCTTGATTGTGTCTGGAGTCCCCTCCCCTAAGAATTATTTTTGATTATGAAAAAAAGGGGGAGAAAGATGTATAAGTTGCGGTATATTTTAGAGGGAGTTTAGTAGCATGTTGCATGAATTAATTGTTTGATAAATTGCATAACTTAATTGGAGAAATCAAATATGCAATATTTATATGCAAATAATTAGTTTTAGGATAAACAACTTATTAGATTTTGTCATCATAAAAAAGGGGGAGATTGTTAATCTTTTTGTTAGGATAAGTTGTATTTTGATGATGACTAAAATAGTGAATAATTTAATAAATCAATAAGTTGTATTTTGTGTTATTTTTTATATTTATTGGATATCATTCTTATAGATTTTATCATAATATTTATATATGTGTTTATTAGAAATACCTTAAAAATGAGTATTATTAATGTGCTAACATGTTTACTTGAATCCATGTAGTGTAGCATATCATTTGAGGACTTGATATAGTTTAGGGGTTATATTGGAGTGAAGTGGGGACGAGCTTGCGGATGGAGAAAAGCGTCCTAAAACTGGACTCTGTACATTCGGACAATTGCGGACGCCATCGTGGATAACATGAAGCGTTTGAAGTCTCCCAGGAATGTGTTCGTCGAGTTTAGGACGAATTAAGGACGTCCCAATACATTGAGTGGAATTTTCAGACGCACACAGACGCAAGCGGATCTAGGCGGACGATCAACTTTTGAATCTGTCCATTTTCAGGGAGAGTTAGGACGCCATTTTTACGACATGAGGATGAGGTTTTGCGTTCAAATGACGTTTTCAGACGATAGCGGACGAGCTCCTGGACGATAGCGGACGAAGATGAAAACACTCTGGAGGAAAATATTTTGGTCTTGCGGACGACACTGCGGATGAAGACCCGCTTCTGAAAAGTCCAGATTGTGCATAACAACTATATTTTCAACTGACGGATTTCAATGGATATTTTCCAACGGCTACATGCGGACGTCCAAAACTGGGTGAGGATGATTCGAAAGTCCATTGCTTATAAATACAAGATCGCTCTAAGCTCTCCATATCGATCGAATATTCGAGGCGAAACCCTGCCAAAATCAATACTTGAATATTACCCACTGTGAGCTATTATTGTAAATCCAATTCTCCCCAACATATAAACTTGCGAGTTATATTTGGGAGAATTCGGATTAGGTAGATTTGTGCTTTTATTTCCTATTCATTATTGGGCTTATTTGTAAAAGATGATTCCCTATGAATTCATCACACTTGGGTAACTCCCCGCAATAGTCAGGCACAATTGAACGCCGAGAATTCGGATTAGATAGATTTGTGCTTTTATTTCCTATTCATTATTGTGCTTATTTGTAAAGGATGATTCCCTATGAATTCATCACACTTGGGTAACTCCCCGCAATAGTCAGGCACAATTGAACACCCGTAAGTTCAATCAACGGGTGACACCCCGCAATAGTCAACTAAAGGGTGACACCTCGTAATAGTCAAAGAGTGACAACCTTAGAATTAGTCAAGGGTGACACCCTGTAAATAGTCAATTTGTAAACGGTTTTATTGACACTCTTAAGCCAATTGTTTAGTGTATCTCCAAGTGGAACTTGGAGCGCGAACGAAGACGAGTTTCCCGAACTGCGTAAACAAATCGTGTGCATTCTCTTACCCTTACTCTTTATATTATTGCATATATGTGTGATTTTTTAATTTAATTATATGCATTAAATCACTTAGGGTTATTAGAGATTAAATATCACACGAAATAACTAGTACGCTATATTCACTCCCCCTCTATAAGCGTATATCGATCCTACAGTTTCAAATTGGCATTAAACAGTTTCACAATCTGTTCACAGAAACTTCAACCCAATTTGCACAACCTGGCTAAGCTAGCCCTCTCAACCAATTCATCAATTTCCAATTTAGCTAATGACTCAAAGTCTACAATTCTAGATACAATAATCGAATGATGTTTAATATCGGCTTCATATCTATCATTCAATGTTGGGGTCCTCGGAGGAATGTATATCGTTTCGACGTGGAGCAAAATTTAAATGTTTAACGGCAATTGTGACAACAATATTGCGGCGTCTATTTTTCATAGTTCAGTGTTAAGTTGTTAGCAAAAATACTTTAGTGGTTGACTTGTCATTGATCACAAATTACAGTGGTTGATTTGTTAATTTCCCTTATTCTTAAGCATAATTATAAATACTTATAACAATAGAGGTTTACAAGATGCATTATCAACACTATAGGTTTTATTTTCTTTATGATCAATTGATCGCGACACTTTGTCCGATCTGTCATGATCCGGAGGCAACCTCAAATAAAAACGTAAAGTCGAATGACCTAATTTTCGAAGAGAACTCGATCACTCAGTCTAAATTTTGATTTTTAGTGAAAGAGTTAATTAAAATTAAAGTCATTGTTTACATACTAATCACAGAATATAAAGGTAGTGCAATAATAATACAAGAAATGAAATATTATACAGGAAAATAAAACATTAAACACAGAATAATAATTATACTATCCAAATAAAGTAAAAAAAGTCATCACCAAGGGAAAGAAATAAACATTCAAGTGATAGAAAGAAAGGAATACATAGAAATCTGCACGATCTGGTACTTTTGACCACTACTATCTTTACCTGAGGAAAAAGGGGAAGTTTTTTAAGATGAGTGGTTAACTTAGTAAAGAATCCTATTCTATACCCAATGCATGAAAAAATTAATTTTATCATTTTATCAAAATCTTTTTTTATCAATTTTAAAATAGGCTCCACGAGCCATCTGTGGAGGCAAATCTCGAAGACATTGATACACGCATATGTAGTTATATATAAAATAGTGTTACCATCGTTTTTCCTAAAAAAATAGTCTTGATGAAGATAAGATTACTCACATATTGAATGTCGTAGGCATGTAAGGGGGAAAGAACGATTGTTCGAGGATTAGTAAATGTGTATCAAATGAAACAATAAAACACCTTGACCAAGTTTAGCAATTTAAACCCAAGGACACGACACCATCGCTGTCTCAATACCACGTCGCATGTCCAAACAAAATATATTCATGCGAGAGAATGTGTATAGCAAACAAGGGGCCCAAAACAATCGACAGTTTGTCTAGTATACATATAATGAAATGAAATACCATGCATGGGTAAAATAATTGTGTAAAATTAGCGTACATATAGTATACAAATTGATATGCTCTTAAGCATGATATGTCAGGTTTTATATGTGATATTTCATGAAATAAGTGTTTTGAAAACCATGATACATATGCAGTATAGTAAAAAATTCTCTACCTTGACGACATATGCCTTTTTGACTAGCTAAAACAATGCTCTTGGGAACAGAGTCGAAATCAATAAAGTCGTTGGAATCTAAAGTGAAACTGACGTCAATATCCCATCTAAAACACTCACAACTTGGAATAGAAACCCAAGCTGAAAAGAAATGATATTGGTCATGAACTTCGCTAAAACGACAAAAATTTTGGGTCAAACATATGCTACCAAAAGTAGGCTCACAACAAGCCCAATGACACAAAAAAAGACCCAAGTAAATGGGTTAAAATGCACAAAATAAGGTTGACACTGAGAATCAAAGATAGGCACGCTATGACGTCAAATAAGGACTAGCGCCACAACGCCAACCACGTGGCATTGCAATGCCAACAATGCAGCGTGTCGCAGACTCGAACAAACAACGTTGTGTTGCTGCATGCGTGGCGAATACGCCAATCATTATGTCACGTTGCAGCTTTGCCAGGGCAAGTCATGGAGCAACACGTGTTGCTTGAGGAGGGTTCATGAAGAACTCCTCCTGTGATGCTGTTTTCCCTACAATTTTTTCAAACGAACTTCGAAAAACGTTGATTTCTGGTCGTTTTTCACCAAAACTCGACTCGAAATGTATACCAACGCAGTCATAACTTAAAATTGAACCATAAACAAGTTCAACCAACGATTTTGAGTTTTCAAACTCGAAATCGAATCCGAATAAGAAACACAAAAAACTAAATGAAAACTAATGAAATTCAACTTAAAAATTTCATACCCTTGAAAATCGTTGATAAAACATCGATAACCAAATGTCACATACTTGAAAAGGGAGCAAAACCTCGCTTGAACTCTCTCTCCTGCTCTTTCCTTCTCTCTTGGTTTTTACCAGGTACTTTGGCTCCATTTTAAAATAAATTTTTTTATTTAATATACAATATATTGTAATAATAATAATAATATTATAAATAAATAAATAAATAAACATATATATATATTATTATAAATTTTTATTGATCAGATCAAAATTTGGTTCACCTTTTTAAACAATTGAAAGCTTTACTCTCTGTCGATTCTAAGTAGACCGAACTTAACTTCATCATCATTGAAAGCCCCCTAATATGGAACCTTGTCAATCCTAGCTCGTTCTGTTCTCCGTCCAACCCACCTAAAGTTATGGTGAGGAAGACTGGACTCGTTATAGTAATGACTTGAATCTACTCCATTTGTTTAAACGATTTGAGCACAAGGTATCGGGTTCAGTCGGACTCAACTAAATAGAAAAACCATACACAAACAAGTTGATTACTGAGCTGGATTTAGAAAATCATATGTAGCAAAGTCAAGAGTTGAAATGTTGGACTCTGATAACAGAGGGAGAAAAATGCGAAGGATTCAGAAAATTATTGCTTAGAAAGAGAGATGGAGGGAGGAGGAAGGTGGGTGAGTCTTGGTTCAATTATTGCTTAGAAATTAATTTTCAAGACAATTAATAGGAAAATATTGTGTATTTTTCTTTCCTCTTGAACTTGAACTCGAATTCGTAATAGGAATTTGCTTCGACCTTTCTCCAACTCCAAAGACCAAGCAAAGCAACAGGGAGGCTCTCTCTCTCTCTCTCGCTTTCTGTATATATCATATCATGTTTAAAAGTCAAAGCTGATGATTGGCGACGTCATTGACGCTTGCTTGATTACAAATGCAACTACAAATGAAAAGTTTGATGTTATTGTAAAGATATGTTCCTTCCTGGGATGATCACGTAGAATTTGAATGAGTCTTGATTTCTCCTTCTCTATAAGTACAATAGTCTCACCTGGCATGTCCATTCTCAAGGAACACTTCAGCCAAAAATGATGTTTAGTCTTCTTCTGCTTTTCATTGTTTGGTCGCCCAGATTCAGCTTCTGTGATCATTTAATGGAGGTTAATAGCTTTGAATCAAGAACCCTCAGTGGTTCGAATGGTCTTCTGCGATCAATCCACCTGTCTGGGACTTCAAAAACTGCTCTAGAATCTTGGCGCTTAAGCGGCGAAGAGAAGAAGCCGTTAAAGTTTGCCATTCCTGCTGGAGGCGCTTGTAAATACTTCGTAAAAATATACAATAATAGCAAGCAGAAGATGCAGGTCTCTGGTTTCTCCATTGATGTGTTCGAAGCAGCCGTCAAATCTCTTCCTTTTCCACTGGCTTATGTCTATGTACCCTTCCATGGCTCATACGATGAGATGATCAAATCAGTATCCAATGGGGTACGATCATACTTATAGTTTTTTTTTTTCAGAAAACTCCATTAATATGATTAATGGAAGTTTTAAACTTTTACTGATTCTGCAGACATTTGACGGGGCATTGGGAGATATAGCAGTATTTGCTGATCGACTTCAATATGTGGACTTCTCGCAGCCATACTTGAATTCTGAGGTGATGATGATAGTGCCGGAAAACCCAATTAGATGGAACAAATTATGGGATTTTCTAACCCCATTTACGTTGGAGATGTGGCTGACGATGATAACGATGCATTTCTTTGTCAGCGCCACAATTTGGCTGATCGAACGTGGGCAGAACGTCGAGCTCAAGAGTCTGGGGGACATGCTTTGGTTCTCCGTCGCCGTCATCTTCTACGCTCATCGTAAGCCTCACTAAGATTCTCCCATCTATACTTCATAATTTCTGCAAACTTCATTGGATTATTAAGTTTGATCATAAACAGGAGAGCCAATCAGGAAGAACTTGGCTCGATTTGTGCTTGGGCCATGGCTCTTTGCAATTCTTATTCTAACAGCTTGTTTCACGGCGAGTCTTACTTCCACGATGACTGCCTCCCTCACAAACCCATCGATTCTGACTGTCGAAGAAGCCGTGTCGTCAAATGTTGTCGTTGGGTGCAACGGGAATTCATTCTTTAAAAGGTATTTGATCGACGTGCTTCATTTCAAGGAAGATTTGATCGTGGAGGTGAACTCCACTGACGACTACCCTGAAGCTTTTAAATCCAAAATGATCGAAGCTGCGTTCTTGATCGCCCCTCATGCAAAAGTCTTGTTAGCCCAAAATTGTAATAGAGGCTTCACCGTTTCAGCTTCCATCCAGATCGGAGGCGCTGGTTTTGTACGTCGATTTCTTCAGTTTCAGAACATCTAAATCCTTCTCTAACAATATATAATTACGATAATCTTCTTTTTCTCTTCCAGGCTTTCAGAAAAGGAACTTCTCTGGCTTTAGAAATTTCGACGTTGATTCTCAGTTTACTGGAAAGACGACGGCTGCCGCAACTAGACTCAGCTTTGCTTTCATCGTTTAACTGCACCTCGTCTTCAAAATCCAGAAGTACTCAACTGGGTCTGAGGCCATTCGCCGGATTATTCGTCATCACAGGCGGATTTGCTGGTTTTGGCTTGTTATATTCCATTTTCCGTTTCGCTGGAATGAAGTTGGGGCTCATTGAAAAGCCGAAAAAGTGGAAGTCGAAGGCCTCCATTTTACGTCGGAAGTTGAGCCCTGTCAAGTTGATGTCGGCACGATTAGTCAAGGCTTCTCCCCTCATTGACCATTCTTCGCGTCTTCGAACATCTACTGTTTAGGAGTTTCCCTGTAAAGACTTATCTTTTCCCATTGTGATTGTGGGTTTTTATACGATCACTTGGTCTTTATATTGTGTTTTTCGTTCATAAAATGTTAATGTCATACTAACTTTTTCGTGTGTTTTGAGTTAATAATGTCTTGGTATTGACTCGAGCAAGTGTCAGCATATTATTTATTTGGTAGCACTCACGTCATTAATTTTATACTAAAACATAATCCATGCTCGGTTTCTATTTTAGGCTTTGGTTGTTGGCTAGTTCATCGTGGTTTAGTTTTCCCCCTCCCTAAGTGATTAGAGGTCTGCTTCTCGTTTGCAGATAGCCTCTCTAAGGAGACAAAGTGTGTAAAATATGAGATTTTTAGATGATTTTAAAATTTCATGTGTAAATTTTTCGCTTTTACCAAGTTAAGTTTTTTTGTATTGACCAGGTCATTGCCACGTGTTGTTGGTCTTTGACCACGTCTGAGGGGTCTAGTAAATGGTCAGTCGTGCGTTGTGTGTTCTCCTGCGGCTCGAAGCTGCAGATTTTGCTAGGTAAGTTCTCATTACCTTAGATCGAGTCCCATGTTTATTAGATTTTGTCGATTAGTGACTCCGTGTACGTTTTCAGTTTAATAGTCAAATTAGATTTTTTCATGCGGTGTTTCAAATTGTGAAAATATTCCTGATAAATTATTTTGACTCAAAAAATTATTTTCAGTTACCGTTTTAAAATAGATTGGATTTCAAATTAAATTTTGAATTAGATTTATATAATATTTTATATATTATAAATGATTATTATTTAAATATTTTATTTTTAATGAAAAAAAGAAAGAAGAAAAACTTCTTCTTCCTTCTTTTTCACCGCGAGCGAGAGAGGGAGAGAGAGAAAGAGAGAGAGGGAGAGAGCCAGTCGGAGTGGTTCCGACTTCCGACGACGATTTCATGTTCGTGTCGTCGTGTAGTCCAACATTTATAATCTGGTTTATTTTGGTTGCATTGGAGTTTATGCAGGGTTGTTGGTTGATGGTCCCGGTTGACTGTTGTTGAGTCTGGTTTAGGCAGTGAGGTCCTGGTTGACCTTCCCTTCACATCTACGACTGTTGAGTGGTCTCGATTGGCCACCGTGATGCCTTGTCGACCATGGGTGGGTTTAAATGACTTCGGTCATGTCTTCTCGACTACTGAGTGGATCAAGTTGAGTATGTTGTGTTCCATCTTTCGTCACCGTGTCCTGTCGACTGGTGGGACTTCTTGGTTGTCTGTTGAGTGCCAGGTCGACCGTGGTTGTATTTTGGTCAACCACACTGCTTATTTCCCAAAGTTGGATTTAGCGAACTCCACTTGGCTTCATCAGCTATGCCTTGTTCTTAATCGTGTAGATTCTCAGCTCGAGGTATAGGGAACTAGTCGTTCCTCGTTTGGGCTAGGAGGTCTTGTAACGACCCGGTTTTTATTTACTTTAAAAATTGTGTAAATTTAAAACTTTTCTTTTTATAAAAAGGTCAGAGTATTTTCCTTTTATAAAACCCGATAATTAAAATTCTTGACTTAAAACATTTATCAATTGTAGCGAAAATAATAATATCATTTTCTGAAACGCAGTGGAATTAAAATAAGACATTAAAGAATATTAAGTAATTTACAAACTCTTTTACAATTAATTTTCATTTAATTATTTAGCCCAGCAAGCCACAATATCCACTCGTGCAAATCCTTCATCAACTACCTCTTAGTTTGTTCACCTGTGCATGTACCTATATCGCAAGACTTAACTAATGAGCCTAATGCTCAGTAAGTGATATAAAATAAAAGATATGATGCATATGTCATGCAACTTTTAAATCTCTTTTCGTTTTCTGTTTTTGTTTATCTTATTTCTTTCTTTTCTTTTATTTTCTTTTACTGTTTTCTTGATCTTAACTTTGCTTTTATCTTGACTTTACTTTACTGTTCGTTTCTTTACTTGATTGTTACTTTACTTTATCTTAAAAGGCGTTTGAGATGTCTAAACTTGACGAGAAGAACCTCACATCCCCAGACAACCCCGTTTATCTTTATCTTTATTTTATCTTGAAAGGCGTTGGAGATATCTAAACTTGACGAGGAGGAGCAGCCAACTCAACCTCACATCCCCAGACGAACTCGTTTATGTTTATTGTTGTCTTAATCTTGAAAGGCATTGGAGAAGTCTAAACTTGACGAGGAGGAGCAATCAACTCAACCTCACATCCCCAGACAACAACGTTTATGTTTGTTGTTGTCTTAATCTTGAAAGGCGTTGGAGATGTCTAAACTTGACTAGGAGCGACTAACTCAACCTCACATCCCCAGACAACCCTATTTATGTTTATGTTTATCTTGAAAGTGTTAAAGATGTCTAAACTTGATGAGGAGGGGCGGCTAACCCAACCTCACATCTCGTCACACCCATTTACGTTCATTTCTTTACGTTTCACAACTGTCTCGTTTCTTCTTTGTTTCCTTATTGTCATTTTGTACTCGTTTTGTTTCTTCTCTGTTTCCTTTTCAAAAGTATGCATGGAAACTATTTTCGTATCTTTTAAAAACTATGATACATGATACTCGTGAATGCATATATTCTCTATTAGAGGAATTTAATAAAACAACCAACATATAATTCATAGATCATGCTTATAAATTGTAGACATGCTTATAAAAATAGTAAACAACAAAACATACTATTTAAAACTGTAAACACCGAAACATGCTATTTAAAATTGTAAACATCGAAACATGCTATTTAAAACTGTAAACGTGCATCTCCTATTCTTGCGATATAGGGCCCTAAGGACCAAAGCACATGCGTATCACTTATCTATAGTCCGTGGTGCGTTTGACACTTTATTCTTTTCCCGTTAATACCTTCAAAATAATTAATATTAATTTATTAATATATTTACCCATTATAAACCTTAACTTTTAGGGTAAATAACACTGCAAACCCTATAGTTCTGGGTCAATGACAAGTCTAACCTTGGAGAAATTTTTTTAATAACTAAAACCCTGAACTATGAGAAATTATCGCTGGCAACCTCGCAGTCAAGTTTTCCGTCCAAATCCGTCAAATCTATTTCCTCAGTTAACTTGAAACGTTTTCCTCTCAATGTCGATCTCGTTCGTCGGCGTCGATTCTTAAAACCGATGTTAGTTCTACCATATAAATGAATTTCAAAGTCGAAGATTCAAAAATTTCAAACTTTTTGACTGTAAAACGACGAATATTGAAGGAGAACTGTCTGTTTTAGGTTAAAAATCGTATTTTGTCCATTTTATTTTTTATTATTAATAAACAAATATTAAATTACCGTTTTACCCTTAAAAAAATTGTCAATATTATTTTTATAAGGACAAAAGAGTAATTTGTCAGACAAGCGGGGTACAGTTGTCTGCCACTTGTCTGTTAAATTACTCTTTTATCCTTATAAAAATAATAATGACAACTTTTTTAAGGGTAAAACGGTAATTTAATATTTGTTTATTAATAATTAAAAATAAAATGGACAAAATATGATTTTTAACCTATAACGGACGGACGGACGTCCGTCAGAGTATGACGGACGTCCGTTATATGTTAAAAATCGTCTTTTAACCTAAAACGGACAGTTCTTCTTCGAAATTCGTCGTTTTATAGTCAAAAAGTTCGAAATTTTTGAATCTTCGACTTTGAAATTCATTTTTATGGTAGAACTAACATTGATTTTAAGAATCGACGCCGACGAACGAGATCGACATTGAGAGGAAAACGTTTCAAGTTAATTGAGAAATTAAATTTGACGGATTTGGACGGAAAACTTGACTGCGAGGTTGCCGGCGATAATTTTTCATAGTTTAGGGTTTTAGTTGTTAAAAAAAATTCTCCAAGGTTTGACTTGTCATTGACCCAGAACTATAGGGTTTGCAGTGTTATTTACCCTAACTTTTATATCATTATTATGTTAATTCATTTCACATTTTTCGCCCAATTATTTTCATCTACTAATTAACTAATGATTATTGACCACTGAATTTTCATAAAACTTAACACTTAATAATTTCCATTAGTCAACTTAATTACTTAGCAACCTCGCAATAACAATTCTAATATCTTAACATGTGCAACGAGATAACGATAGCCAACAATAGTTGCTCATTCCATCAATGTGACTTGATAATAAAAGGAATTTACTTTACAAAGTCGAACAGTATTTTATCACAAAATCATATTTTCCACAGTAGAGTAGAGAACTATTTAATTCCTTTAATCCAAATGATAACCAATATAGCACATTTATTTATCCTTTTTATCTGATTAGAAAGGCTGTAGATAATTCGTCCAAATGTACAGAGCATGTATTAACGTGCAGAATATTTAAATTAATTCTCACTGTATATGAATTAAATCCAACATACATGCATAATATCTCTAGCAACTAAAACCAATCTCAACATATTCATGATTCCGGTAACAACCAACAAAGAACATTCCATACAAAAATAGTTACATCCTCAACAACCATCAGAGAACCAATAAATAACCTCACTTAATAGCTAAGCTTCCATTCACTAAACAACTTATTAACATTTGAACAACCAATCTCGAAGCATAAACAGATTCAGTCTAACAACTATTTCCTAAATTCTAATCCTAGAGGCAGTGAATGATTTAACATTCAGAAACTCAAACACAAATCCCATCACCAACAGAACTTCAAATCCAAAACAGAACCTCAACACAGTAGAATATCCAATGTTTTTATCCATTTCAATTGGTCATCACAGAAGGTATACCAAGGAGTAGAGAAGGATTACCTGTAGAACACACAAACCATTTTCTTCAAGGTAGCAATCCAGAGCAACACCAACCAAAAACACCAAACAGGAGCTCACTTCCATCTACTGCTCTCGGTCCTTTAACAGAGAACACACTCGACGGCCATCACTGTCCAATTTCATTCTCTTCACTGCCACCCAACTTCCAATCTCACTGCCATCCATTTATAGCCGAAGAGATAACTTGCACTGACACAAAGCTGGAGGAAAATTGTACACTTCAAGGAGGGAGGTCCAACCAGATCACACCACATGGAAAGCTGCAATCGTTTCGGGAGAAGGAGAAGCCGGGTCTGCCAGCAGAAAATGAACTGGTTCAATGTGGAAACTACAGACCCAGACCGATGCCCTGCTCTAGCCATCCTTGCCCCTGCCAACACCAAAACGCCTCTCCACCGATGCCAAATCAACCAAAATCGGAAGCCAAGAAGTGAACATCAAAGATAGAGCATTAACTTACCTCCACCGGTGATTCGCTGTACCAAATTGACATTGAAGGCCGAGGCACACGAGCCCTACCTCTCCTTTTGCCCACCGAGCACTAGACAATGCGAATGCAAGACGCTGGCAACGCGTTGCGAGGAACGCCTTGAACTCGAGCTCGCTCCCTCCGCCGTCATCCTTTGCTCGTCGTCGTCCTTCCCGATCGCTCTCTCCCTCTCCTCTCTTCTGTTTTGTTCGCCAGTGAAGGCCAATGGCCAAATTAAATCTGAAAATTTCTTTCCCCCCTATTTGACTTCAATTGACCGTGGACCAGCCCCTGAACCGATTCACAAGCTGAACCGGTTTAGGTTCTTCACCCTTTAATTTTTCTTCCATTTAAATAAATTCTTTATTTCAATTATTTTTAAATAATTAAATTCTCCATTTAATTATTTTTTCATCTCAATTCAAAATTTCTTTTCTCTGAATATTCCATGATGATAATTATCGGTCCAATTAAAATTTTTAAATTCGGCTTCCATAATCGTTATCCAATAATTGATATAATTATCACTCAAACTTAGTTTCATGATAATATATTCCATAATAAAATTTCACAGAATAATCCAATTATACCCCAATTAATTTTCTTATCAAATAAATCTCAATTATCTCTAATTAATTCGGTTATGAAAATTGGGGTGTTACAGGTCTAGTGTTGATCCTTCCGGTGTGGGGTTGTTTTTCGGTTTAGTATCCTTGCAATATTCCTAGATTTGGTTTCCGGTTTGGGACTAGTGGTTGTCCCTAGCGATCCTCTTGAATCCCGAGTCTTGATTGAGACTTTTATGTTATTTTCGTATGATTGTTAGGATATTGACATCGGCCTTGTTATAGGTTCTGGAGATGTCCGTGGTGTGGCCTTCCTTCCGATAGCTTGTGGAGCTGACTAGTAGGTAAGCATGTCGTGGTGGTCATCGAGGTAGGGATCTTTATACTTTCTGCACTGCATTGCATAATGTTTTCAAAACTAATATTTTGTGGGGTACCACACTCGAAAACCCAACGGGGACTGTTTTCACAGCACGTTTGTTTTTATGTATATGTATGTTTTCTCACGTTTACTTTATCGTACATGGTATATTGTTGATATTCTTTGCACATTGATGATATGATATCTGTGCATATGTGTTGGGAGGATGAATCCTCTTGATACTTTAGGCACTCTAGTGCTAAAGTATCACGAGGCTATTCTGTGCAATCTTCTACTGCGAGAAGATTGGTTGTTTGTATGTGCGAAATGGTGATAGGGCATTGCTAACATGTCCTCAGGTTTTGAGCCCCAGAAGTTGAAATGGAGATTGGCCGGTGATGACGCGTCCTTGGGTTTTGAGCCCCAAAACTTGGCCAGGATATTTAGTCACAAGGATTGAAGGTTGTCAATCGCTGAGATTCGATTATCCTAATACTGTTCCATTTGATGGTTGGCGTGATGACTCGTAGCTCTACTCGTCAGCAACCCTCATCAATTTGGAACATATGAGTATTTTAGTTGAGAAGAAGTCTATCGCGAGCAACCTTATCCATTACTTCTATTATATGGATCGTATTAGGGCTGAACTACGGCTCGTTGACACCTCCGGGTAACGTGATAAGTCTTCGGATCGCCGTCATTGTTTTCTCTCTGTCTTATGAGGTGTATCTCTCGACAGATGGCCACCTTTCTGTGGTGTATGCTTGATGGATCCTTGAGTGACCAACCATTTCTCACGATGACGTTTTCGTACGGAAAACGATGTTGACATATTTTGTGATATAACTGTAAATTTAACGACCCGGATTTCTGTAAATCCTTGAAATGTATGAAAATTTTAAAATTTCCTTTTGAAACCAAATCAGAGAGCTCCTAAGTCCGAATCGCTACCAACCGTTCATAAAACTCGTTATAAAACCCCATTAATTAAACTTATGCGGAAGCGTTAAGATAAAACCATTTAGAAACATAGCGAAATAAAATAACTAAAACTTAATTACAATTTAAGAAACATAATTTCATATAACTATTTTCCTTGTACCCTCTTTATGCCTGGCTAGCCACGAGATTCCTCGCATGTGCAAACCCCTCACCCCTGCCTTTATGTTATCTATTCTTTATCTACTTATTATCTGTTCGTCATTTGTACCTACATTACAACTAATACGTGAGCCTAATGGCTCAGTAAGCAAAATAGTTAATGGAATTATGAAATGCCTCTCTTTAGTCCTTACGAAATGGGGGCCACCCAAACCGATCCTTTCATTAAGCCATTAATACGTTTCTTACTTTTTCTTTTGATCCCTTTTGATCCATTATTCTATTAGTCCATTATTCCATACTCGTACTTCGAGCTGGAATTGAGAGGTTTTTCTTGTGCAATGGCGTAACAGATCTAGCCTTTTCTTTTATCTTCTACTTAAACTAGAACTCTCATACCCTACGAGGGAGGGGCTACGCCTAGTTTACAGACTATATCCGCTACCCATCCACTCCCAATTCCATTTTCTTCTTCTTTATTTTTTCTTAACTTTTTCCCAACTATGCTTGCTCGTACCATGCCGTGGCACTCCCTATTAGTTTCTATTAACATGATGCATGCTCATACATTCTTACCTTAACATGATGCATGATGCTTTATAACGTAACAATAACTGAATTTGAAATGCACATTCAAATTAATTGAAAGCAACTAAAATTGAAAACACATATAAAGAAAGTAAAGCGTATATTAGAGGAAAGACTGTGCACCACAAGAAGCAAGTACACATTAAATCTAAACAGCGAATGAACAATAAACTAAACATGCTCAGGAGGATAAGATAATTACTCTAGTTCTTTAATTCTTTAGCCTATTTAACTTCCTAGTCCATTTACATGCTTCCTACGTTTATATCTCTAAGTGATTGTTCAAAGTAGTTTTCCAATTAAATTAACATGCTCCTACATTGATTTCACACTTTTATGTCAAATTATGTTAATCTTGTTGGTTATCCTAGTAAATTCACAGGTTCAAGAATGAATTATATAACTACATAGCATATCTAACTAACTGACATGCGAATATTAGAAATTAACATGCTTTGGTAAATTTCATGCTTACGTTGATTTCTTACTCTAGTTAAGCCAACTAGCACATTCAAAGGATTATTTATGCTAGTGAATTGATCATGTTATCTAATAAAGCATACTGGTTAAATAAATTATAAACATGCTAATCCGTTAATTTCATGCTCAAGGATTTGTCGTTAATTAAACAACTTATTACACGTGGTCAATTATTAATATATATTGTCATCCTATTTATAACTAACATGCTTGATGAAGTGATTAACAACTATGAATTAAACGACTAGTAAACATTAATTTAGTTTACATGTTTTAGTTAACTAACTTAGGATTCTATTTGGTTAACATCTAAACATGTTTGGCCTAGTCGATTAACATGCTTATTAATCTAACATGTATATCCAACAAGGGAATGACACAACAAGGGAAGGGCAGAACAATTTACGACGACAAGATCAATTGAAGGAAATAGCACAATTAAATGACAGCAAGTAGATTAGGCAGTACCATTCATCATTTCACACTTTAACCATTCATTACCCTTTTTACATTCATCCTTTTTCTCCATAAAGAAATGCATTCAATCACTAAACAACGCAACTCAACAAAAGGAAAATATCACAAAACTTAACCAAATCTACAAAGTACTAACAAATTTATGCTATGCCTCAACGCAGGAAAGATCTACGGCAAATAAACCAACAGAGAAAATAACTATGACACAACTAATCATAAACTCACACACCCCCCCACTTGTGGTGTAGGGCCTCAATGGCCAAAACATCTCTTAGTCCTTACCTCAATTATTTAGTGTGCGCTAGCACTTAATTGCTATCCTTCTTTTCCTTCTGATACTTTCATAATTCAAAACATTTATCCATTAATAACTTCTCATCGCATTTTATAAACTTTAATGCATGGCAATTTCAATATTCACAGCTTAACAACCGAATATAATTTCTCATTCTTCGCCTCATTTCTCCATAACCTAGAAGTAATAACCAATACCAGAAAACCACCTTTTATCCACAAGTAATCCAACAAGGAACTAAGTCTTAATGGTTTATCCCATCACAATTATTCTAGAAATCATACTTAACACCACGACACATATACCCTTAGCTGTACAATTGAACTTCCAACGAATAGAGTGCAATCCACAATTCCATAGGTAATTAACAACTAACAGAAGCAACCAAGCAAAATAACCAACATCTTCATGCCCGTGGAAATAAACATATAGTGCTATCTATGCTCACAATTCAATTCTTCACAAAATAACAACCCAATAGTAGCACAAAATCAAACTATCCTTCACAGAATGAAGAAATTGAAACCCAACAGAGGCATTACCAAATCCATATTATCTAGAAAATCCAAGTCTAAGTCTTAACAAAAATCATGCATCCAAAAGCAGAGACCAAAACATTCAGAGGAGGAAACCTTACCAGCATACCAGGAAACTCCTCCTTCACGGCTTGGTCCTCCCCTCCAGGGAGTTCCTCCCTCTCTACACAGCTCATCCAGCTTACCCGAAACACACAGCCAATCCCTCCAGCTGCACTAGAGAGCTCCAACTCCTCCCTTGCACTCAGCTTCTTCATCCATTGACAGAACACCTTAGTTCTGTCAATTTATCTCCCCACTCCACTGCCCCTCTACGTTGTCTAGAGTAGAGCACTCCAAAATCTACCCTGCCAATCACAGATACGGGGTCAGAGTTGTTTCCAATTTGTCTCCCCCAACGACTTATAGAGCAAGCCCCAGAAGGAGAGAAACCGAACCACAAGCTGGACCAGGGCCTTTGGCCGGTCCAGCTTGAACTGCCAGCCCTGCCTCGACGATCCGAGGCCACTCCCTCCGCCATCACTTCTCGACGCCTAAATGCCAGAATGACGGCACCCCAAGGAGAAGAACGTAAGCCACAGACGTACCTTGACCCGTTGCTAGAAAATCGCCTCTGAAGACAACGCAAATCCTCCTCGTCGTTCGCTATTCCTCTGTCGTCACCAATCCGAACGCGCAAATCCTCCGCGTCGTTCGCTGTTCCTTTGTCATCACCAATCCGAACGCTTGGACGTCGCACACGCCACCGGACACCGTCTCCTGCGTACGCCACTGCTTGCTCCACGCCGGACCATGCCTCACTGTCGCGAGGGCGAGATCTCCCGTCTTCTCCCTCGTCATCGCCCTCTTCTGCGTCCTCCCTCCCTCTCTCATTCTCTCTGTTTCTCTTCGGGGTTGAAGCACACAGAATGGCCTTGGGCTATTCTGTGTTTTAAACGTGCTGGACCGGTTCTTGCTGAACCAGTTCAGTATATACCCCATAACTAACAAATTTACCTAATTTAATTTAATCCAATTTTTACCTAATTTATTCTTCTAAATTTATCCCTAAATTTATAATTTAGTTTATCAAATTAAATCTAATTTATTAAAATACCCCTCTTTATTAATTTAATTTATCAAATAAATTAATATACCCATGTATTCCCTTAATATTAAAATACTCCGTTTATCATTTTTAACCCTATCCTATTCGCTAAACCGAGCTGTTTCAGATGTGTTTTGGCGTCCACATGAGGCATTCGCGTGTCGTCCGAAGCACTTAAATTTCCACTTTTCTCTCTCTATTCACACTTAACTCATATCCCGTAACATCTTCCCCCTAAATACATGTCATAAAATGACACGTATAAATACACGATGAGATGTCCCAACGATCTCATCCTTTAATCACATCGCGTATTTGGGAAAAACGTAATGGAAATACTCTTCGACTTAATGCCCAGAAATGTTCGTGGTAATACCTCGATGGTTATCCAACTTAAAATATCAGGGTGTTACAGTATATGTATACAACGAGTTTTGATGCAGCTACATTGAGGGCCATGGGAAAGTTTGATAAAATGATAAAGTGGTTTTATGTGATTTAAAAATCCATATATGGTAAATGAGAAACAAGAAAAATGGTTTTAAAAAGAGATGACAAAAACAGTTTTTAGTATGCATTGCATATAGTATCGACTTCCCTATTGAGTTTGTCACTTACCCCTTTAGACTATATTTTTTCCTAGGTTATTGTATAGGATTTGCGTGGGTATGTTCGGGGTTGACGTGGGGTGACGCTAGTGTTCTTGGTGAGTGCTTTGATCTTCCCGTGGATGGGTGAATGTTTGTCGGTTCAATCCCTCGTAGCGGGTACATTTGGGTTTTGTAGTTTTAGTGTTGATTGATTTAATTCCTGCACAATATGTTTCTTTATTTATGCTATCATGTCTCTAATTGATCAATCTGTGGATCCCGACCCATGTGATTTGGGTTTGGACTTAATTTCCCTTTAAGACTTCTACCTATTTTACGTGTTGGGCCAGGTAATTGGGTCCTCTACGGGGATCGAGTTGCCTGACCTGACAATTCTGTTAGGCCCGCTTTCGGGTCGTAAAAGGGTGTGCAGAGGGAAGGGTGGGATGAAAACTAGAGAGAAGACGACAATCCCACATGTCTTTGTTTGCTATGTTTAGCTTGGTCCTTACAACCCAATTAACAAAATCCAGGCCGAAACAACTCTACAAAGAGTTATTGGTGTAGTCCTTATCTATAGGCATAAGTCCAAACAGGTATCAATCAGAAAAATAGTAAAATATGTATAGTATAGGAAATGAAATTCAATCATGCTTTAAATATTATATGAAGAAGTTAAATAAAAGAAAGAAAATAACACTCCTCACCAAAATGAAAAGTACAAAAGAAAATAAACTCTATATGGGGCTATAATCCTCCCTCGGATTCTCACGTCTGCCCTACTCGTCTCTTGCAATATAAGTTAGTTTTTGGGGAGAGCAAACCATCCGAATTTTAATTACTATATCCAATACATCATGCAAATCTTTTGCTATCTTTATCATATAGATTTAAGTTAAAATTAATTAAAAAAAAGAACAGGTTCAAGAATCTTCAATAAGACATTGTTATGAAAACAAATATATATATATATAATACTCTATCTTGTAGAAATTACTAGTAGTACTTCTTTCCAATGAAAAACATGATTACATACTTCCCGAAAGTATGTGCAAACAAATGTACATAATCTTTTCCTCAACATAGAAAACATGGGGTGTTCAAAAATAAAAAACTTCCATAAAGTAGTTTGACATGAAACCCAACCACTTTCAAATGCATTATTTAAACCATTGAAACTATCTCCAAGAGATAACGTTCCGGTTTATTCATAACATTTTTCCTTTCAAAACCTTTTCATTTGTAGGGCCACAACATGCAGGTCTAAAGTCAGGAAAATGACAAATCAACCATCATACTTTAAAATCAATGACAAGTAAAAAACTAAACTATTTTTGCTAACAAATTAACCATTGAACTATGAAAAAGTTATCACAAACATTGCTGTCACATTTGCCGTTAAATGTATTGATTTCGTTTCGCTGTGGATCAAACATGTATTGATTTCAATCTGCCACAGAATGAGATTTTTAAAAATAATGTTATAATATCAATGTTCAGCTGTGGATTGAGACATTTTTCACCGCGGATTGACCATGATGGGGGGTGGATTTCCCACGATTCGCAGCAAATTGACGACGATCCGCCATAGATCATTATGCCTTGTTCTAAGAAAATTTTCTTATTTTCAATAAGCAATGGTGTTCAATATTTTTATTGCCATGCAAATGGAATTGAAATTGTTGGAATTTCTTTATTTGCAATGGAAATAGAGACATAAAATGCATGCATGCAGGATAAAAAAATTTCATGCATGAAAAAGGAAGAAAAGTGAATTATAGGGAATCGAACCCTGAACCTATTGCCTAAGTTGCCATATAAAAACCAATTGAGAAATAGAAACTTTTTGAGAAAGATACGCAATCTTGGAATATACAATAATATGTTCACCTCCTCTTTCCTTTCCTATTTGCCCAGATTTTGCAACATCTTGCTTCGCCACAAAAATGCTATATGGAGAAACCATGATACTTCGCTATTTTTTGAGACGTGTAATCCATGTGTATTAGAAGAAGATCAATGTGACTTATGCAAAAAACGTTCGCTGCAACACAGAGAAACCGTCATTTGAACGTGAGAAGCTTCACGGTTTTGAATTATGTAAGAGAAATTAGAGTACGTAGAAGCATTTTTAGCACTCAAAAGTTAGACAAGCTTCCTCTAGCATCTTGTCAATGTATAGATCTCAAAAAGTTATGCGAAATAAAAAAAAAATCGTCTTAATCAGTCAACTGAGCTCAAAGTTATGGCCTTCCGAAGTTTTCGAGTAAACGATCTCATTTTTTTTTCCTGCTCGAATCTACTTTGATAAGAACCAAATGACAAAAAAAATGTTTCCTACATATGTATTGTGAAAAGATGATGTAAAATGAGTCCTCAAACGTCCAAAACCGTTGAAAATAGAGAGAAATATCGATATGCATAGATTCACCATTTATCTAGATGAAAGAAAGGAATTCCTTCTTTTCTCTTAGAGAAAAGTAGGAATAAAAATTCTTTTCTCTAGGAGAAAAAAAGGAAAAGGGGAAAGAAGGAAATTTTCCTAGAATGAGCCACAATGATCAGCGGTGGATCGTGGTCAATCCGTGATGGATCGTGGTCAATTTGGGACGAAAAATGTCCCGATCTACAGCAGAACGTTGATATTATAACATTATTTTTAAAACTATCGTTCTGCGGGGGATTGAAATCAATACATGTTCGATCTACCATGTAACAAAATCAATACGTTTAACACCAAACGTGACAGCGATGTTTGCGTTGACTTTTTCTCATAGTTTAGTGGTTAATTTGTTAGCAAAAATAGCTTAGTGGTTGATTTTTCATTGATTTCAAAGTACGATGGTTGATTTGTCATTTCCCCTTTAAAGTTCACACAACATCGATTATTCATTACGGATATGCTATCAACTGCTACCATCAGTTCGTTCCATCATCTTGTAACTCATCAGAAACTTCCTTACCCACAACACAAGGTTCATCTATAAGCCTAAGTCTTAGCAAATAATGTACAATGAAATGAACATATAACATAATGGGGTATACATCTATAAAACAATCATGTAGTATATTTTTCTTTCTTCTTTCATTCTTTTTGATTTCCCTTCATGTCATTGGGGTATCGTTCTTGAGGAGAGTGAGCACCTTTGATCCACCATATTGGGGCAATTGAACTCTAACCTTGGGGGGAGTACGCATGACTATGGGACATGCACCATTGAGTGTCACAACCTTTGGCGAGACAGTTACCTTTTCTTGAGACCTCCGTTAGTTATCATGCTACCCCTCGCATGACGACCTGGTAAACTGCGGCTAGACCCTTGCATTACCAAACTAACAGACTTATCTCCCATGGGTCCACCCTTTTGGAACAACCTGATCTCTAGCCCCCACCATAATGACCAATTACGTATCTTCTTTGTGTATTCTTGTTCAATCTTTCTTAATGAAAAAATATGCATAAAAACCATTATGTTCTCCTTTTACTTCATAAAAAAACACATGATGCATGCAAAGTCATAATATATCCTTGTATTAAGCACAACATAGGATTCAACAATAAATACCACAATAGGGACTCAATATTAACCTCATATCAGTCACAACATAGAAACTATTATATGTATAAATGGGAAGTCAATATTATCCTCATATCAGTCACAACATAGAGACCATCATCACCATCATCACACGCACACACACACACACACACACACACACACACATATATATATAGAGTCAATATTATCCTCATAACAGTCTCAGCATAATAGACATCAGTAACAATTAGAAATCTCATCCTAATACCTTGTGTTGTAGACCTGAAGGCCAAGCACATACAACATTACTTACCTAGGGTTTTTCGTGAAGTTTATTCACTCCATAGTTACCTTCGTGTCCATGCCTAGTTTTCCTTAGGTCACTTAAGAGTAAAGACAAGTTAACATAGACTTCAATGGAAACCATGGCTAGGGTTTATCATTAAATTCCCCTTTTATAGTTGTGTCTAAGGTGTAGATGGATGTCCCTCGATCACATAACAACAATGTCCTTTATTTTGTAGATGCGTTCCTTTTCGTAAACACCTACACACATGTAATATTCATTTTTCCTTGCGGATCTTTTGGTCCAAATGATGACATTCTACACTTTACTTATCCACCACAGATGCGTTCCCTTTCGTGGATACTTGTCATTAGCAGATACTTTGATCCGAATGACGACATTTTTCTTATTCTACTTATTTGCCGTGAATGCATTCCCTTTTATGGATACTCGTCATTAGCATACTTCAATTTGAATGACGACATTTTTCTCATTCTACTTATCCATCGTGGATGCGTTTGCTTTTGTGGATCCTCGTCATTAACATACTTTGATCCAAAAGACGACATTTTCTCCTTTTACTTATCTCCCACAGATGTGTTCCCTTCCGCAGATACTCATCATCAGTGGATACTCAATACAAACAACGATGTTTTTCTCATTCTACTTATCTGCCATGTATGCGTTTTGTCATGACCCATAAGTGGGCCTAACAGATACTCTAGGTTAGGTGACCGAATCCTCGAAGAGGACTTGACCGGTCAGCACAAGGCTAGGTTGTCAATAGAAGACTTAGTACAATTGCAAGTGCAAAAGCAAATAATTTGGGCCAAGCTCCATATAGTAATCACAAGAATAATAATCTGTAAATAAATAAAATTTAAAACACTTTACAATAACTTTTGGCCATTCAGAATAGAATCATACAGACTCAGAATAAATAAATTCTCACATGTAATTAAAACTTAAACGCTCTGAGGAAAATCGAAAATAGATAAACTTTTCAGTCACAACGCTCCTAGGTGCTCTTGTCCTTACGTGGAAGAAGAAGGGGTCATTGATTGATTAACTTAGTAAGAAAATCTATAATATATGCAATGCATTAGAAAACTAATTTTACATTTCTTTTAGAAAACCATGGTATAATATTTCTCATTATCGTACATGAGTTTCTAGTCATTTAAATTTCTGCACCATTTAATTTAAAACAAGCTCCATGAGCTATTGATGACGCATTTATTAAAACCATGTTGTATACAAAAACAACTATATCCGAAAATAGGCCTTAGTCTTTTTTCATTCAAAAATGGCCTTAGTGAAATAGGAAGGTCACACAAAGACCCCTCTATCACGCAACATAGAAAGATGGTAGTCCATAGATGGTAATGTCTCATGAGTCTGAAGGAAAAAAGTTCCCAAAGTCCAAAGACCAGGTTGCGACACCATCTGTAAAAATCAAGTAACAGATAAGATTGTCGGTGACAGATTACTAGTGACCAACAACATGTTAGATACAAATTAACAAGGGTTGTCAACGAGCGTAGCTCTTCGATGACATAACCACCCATCAAATAAAAAAGGGTTACTAAACGAGTAAAACTAAGCGACTAACAACCTTTAACCCATGTGAAAAAATACCTTGATCGGTTTAGGGATTTGAAACCCAAGTAGCACATCATCACTGGCCTATTACCTATTTCACTTTAGGTATTCGAAAACTAAGAACATATCACAAATGCCCTGTTACCCATTTCCCACGTGCACACAAGCAATCTTCACATAGTAGAAGATGCACAGAGATGATCTTGTGATCCTTTAGTACCACGACTGCCCAAAGTATCAAGAGGATTCAACCTCCCGAGTATACATATAACACAAAAATTAAACACCATGTACGATAAATTAAACATGAGAAAATGTAGGTACATATATTTAAAAATAGACATGTTGTCGAACAATCCCCGTCGGGTCTTCATATGTGGTAACTCATAAAATATGTTTGAAAAACATGTCATGCAATTCCATGCATAAAGTATAAAATCCCTACCTTTTTGGTGACCTTTCTTATCGATCAGAGGTACAACATTTGGTATCGGTTTGAAATTCCAAAAATTATCTAAGCCTATAACACGATATGACTTTCCCACTAACAAAATAATTAAGAAAGGTGGGAGAGTTCTAAACTGGGATTAGGAACCCAAACAATAAGAATATGTGGAATGATGTCCATTGATGTAGAACAGTGTATCTATGGAGGCAAAGCAATGCATTTGCGGAGGCGGAACAGTGCATCTGCAGAAGCATATGCGTGTGTTTAGCAAATACAAGCATTTTCATAGAAGCTTGAGCTTCTGTGGCAGCGTACGCTCCCGCAGAAACCTAAACTTCCAAGGGCATGTGCGGGGCACGGGCGCTCCGTAGAAACTCTATTTTCCATGGACACTTAAGGAGAACATGAGTTCCACGAAAATCCCATTTTCTATGGAAGCAAATGTTTCTACCGAAGCCTTGTCTTCCATGACACGCGCAGAGCATGCGTACTCCACGAAAATCCTATTTTCCATGGACACAAACATTTCTGTGGAAGCCTAAACTTTTTTAAACCTGAATGTCTCCACGACAGAATGCCATCTGCAGACACAAGCTTGAGTGTCCATGACAAATTTCCAACACAAGACATTATGAGGAAAAAGGAAATTCTTCTTTCGTTGATATTTGCTTCCATTTAGCCTTAACCTTTCACCAAAACTTTCAAATTTGAGCTTCCAAGATCGAATCCAAATGCAACAGCTAACCTAAAATCTCGACTAAGAAATACCTTTAAAAATGGTTATGCCCTCAAAATCCTTTCACAAAAATCATAGATCGGCACTCCTAGAATGCATATCTACAGCCAAAGTCTTCCCCTTGCAACCTTGGTCTCTTTTCACTCTCTACCTCTGATTCCCTAACTTCTATGAATACTCACAAGATAAAATATCTAAAATCTTCTATCTCAATCCAAAACAACTATAAAATTGTAAGTTTAAATACACGATGTCCATAATATACTTCGTTGTGTTGTATATATATATATATAATTTATTTTTTTTAGGAAAATCTTGGTCACTACAACAACAATCTCGACCCAATTTATAAGGTCAAACATAAAAGCATGATTATACCAACTAGTCCTTGCCTGTCTACTATATAGTATAAAATGACAAAAATTGTCACGATTTGGAGCATTGGTTAAAACAAAAAGGTAAAATAAGGAATTTGAAATGTCCATACCTTGTCTGAAAGGCTTTCTTTGGGATATCCTCTTCACAAATTTTCATCTTAAGATACCAGGACCTCAAATTAATCTTAGAGAAATATTGGGACCCAACCAGTTGATTGAGCAATTCGTCAATTTTTGGCAACAAATACTTGTTCTTCACGGTAACCAAGTTTAGCTTCCAGTAATTGATACAAAGCCTCAAAGAACCATTAGGCATTTTTTTTTTCAAAAAAAATTGGACCATCCCATGGCGACGTGCACTCTCAAACAATTCCTTGCCCCAACAACTCATACAACTGGGTTCTCAATTCAGCTAACTATGCCATCTTATAAGCTAGGATGGAGAGTGGAGCAGTACTCAGGACTACATGTAACACTTGAGGAAAAAAAAAGAAATATTTTAATAATATACAAACAAAATAAATATTTATTATGTTAGAAAAATTTTAGAATATTAGATGAAAAATAAAATAAAGAAAAGAATGCACAACAACTAGAATATTCATTTTAGAGAAAAGGTGTCTGTGGAAAGAAGGAGGAGATGAAAAGAGATGTTTTAAAAGAAAATATGACAACCGTTGGATGAAGCCAAAGAATGGTTAAGATTAAAGATGGTTTGAAGCACTAAAGATTTAAAATAGAAAGGATTGTCCTGTAGGAGAATAGGAGGTCGTTGGATTAAGTAACAAAAGATTTATAGCCGTTGGATTAAGAAGGCAAAATAAGCTTACGCGAAAAGATGCTTTGTGAGAGAGAAAGGAAATGTGTGAGAAAGGATTACCGTTGGATTAAGGGAATAGAAGAATTATAGCCTTTAGATTAGAAGGTGGAATAAGGAAAAAGCTTCCGCAGAAAGATGCTTTGCAGGAGAGAAAGATTCTATGCGGAAGGAAGGTTTGCCATCGAATNTCCAATGGTCGGATGAGGACGACCCGAAAAGTATTAGGTCGTCCGAATTCAGTAGACGCTATATATAGATGGCACTCCGAGGATGGAGGCACCCAATGCAATTATAAGCGAAGCTCGGCCAAATTTCTGACTCAATCTTTGTGCACACATTTGAGTACTAAACACAACCTCCAAATAAACCTATAGAAATTATTTGTTAGTGAGGTTTGTTGTAAACTTGAGCTTGAGAATTTTCCGGGAGAAAATTGTAATCAAGAGAAAAGGGTAACGCCCTAAGAATCAACTGTAACGGTACGATTGACACCCGAGAAGTTCAATCACTTGTAACCCGAAGCGGTTTGAGGAATATATCTTCAAGGGAGAACCTTGAAGCGCAGACATAGGCATACTTGGCCGAACTGCATTAACAATTCGGTGTCAAACTCTCTAACCCTATCTCTTATAGCTTATTATTATTGTGATTAGTTAATTACATTGTTGTGATAAATTAGCTCACTGTTAGAGAATTTATAATCGTACGAAAAATTTATAAACCTAATTCAACCACCCCCCCCCCCCCCCCCCCTCAGGTTAATTTCGTTCCTTCACGGGAGAGCAAGTATCCCCGGGAGAGATTTTATCCATGGGAAGATTGGCATCTATTGATTGGCAGATAAATGGGATATTCATTGGAAAGATGCTTAGAGGTTGCGAAGATGTCCCCCGAGGACACACGTCCGTGAATGTGCGAAAATTTGAAATAGAGGATTTTTAAGGAAACTATTTTCAGGATTAATTGGGAGTTTAATAGACAACTCCAATCTACCTAATTACAGTAAATTAAGATGATGAAAGTGCTTATGATATTAGCTTAGGTAAACAGTTTAATGGCCGAATATGATTGGTGAAGAGGATAACTCAAGAGATAAAATTTAACGGCCAATTGTGATTGGTGGAGAGGATGACTCACGAGGTTAGAACACTAACTTCAACCTCTATAAATAAAGGAGTTTGGCCCTTCAAAGTAGACATAAGAGAGCCATGGTTCCAGCTTCTCTCTAAAGGGTGAAATGATCTATAAAGGTTAGTGAGGTTATTTTAAGTTTAAGTTATGTTTATTTTGGATTAAAGGGAGAAGGGGAAAACTGAAGTAGTTCGGTGCACCAACCTAAGGACTTTCAATCAATAAACTATTTTGATATATTATGGATGATATAAGAAAAAACTATGAATCAACCAAAGTGGAAAGTAAAAATGGGATGGAGCTCTGACGAATATATGGATATTAGTTTATTTTCTTATATTTTAGGTTTTCAACTCAAGGAAATAAGTTGGATAATCGCTAAGATCACAAGGTAAGTAATGACCGCATGTGCTTGGCCTAACGGCTTACATCACAAGATGCTAAGATTTAAGTAGTTGTGATTGTTATTATGGTTACGATAATATGTTGTTCGAGGATGTGATGTTTGCTTTGATATTATAGTTGATGTATTATTAAGGGTGTAAGATGAGTTTTGATATTATGTTGATTGAGGATATATTATGTTTGTGCTTTCATGCATCATGTTTTCCAGAAAATAACAAAAATGTTTTATGTGCACATGTTTTTATATAAGAAAGACTGAAATTGAAGTAAATATTTGTAAAGAAAATAAGAAGGGTTGAGTTGGCCAAAATTCACTGCTCTATATGAATAGTTGAATTGGCCGAAGTTCACCACTCTTCCTAAACGATAAAGAAATAAAGAAAAGAAAACAAAGAAAGAAAGCTAGAAATACAAATGTTTTATTATGTCTATATTATTCATTACTTACTAAGTGTTAGACTCATAGATAAATCTTGTGTCGTAGGTAAAAAAACATTGGATGACAAAATTTGTAATAGAGAAGTATATAGTTGATGACACATGGCTTATAAGGAGCGTTTGGAGTTGATATGATGACTATGAGTTGTGGGGTGGCACACATTTTGTAAAAAGAAACCAGAAATGATAATATAATAATGGATGAATGTTTGATAAAGATGTTATCTACAATTTAACTGAGGCCTTTTTGGAATGAATGTTTCTTATTATCGTACATGAGTTTCAAGTCATTTAAATTTTTTCACCATTTAATTTAAAATAGGCTCCATGAGCAATCCATGTTGCATTTATTAAAAAAACATGTTGTATACATAGACAACTATATCCGAAAATAGGCCTACATCATTTTTCATTAAAAAAGTATCAGTGAAATAATAGGGTCACACAAGGACCCCTTCGACACACAATATAGAAAGGTGGCAGTCAATAGACACGCCTTATGAGTCCAAAGGAAAAAGGTGCTCAAAGTCCAAAGACCAGGCAACAACACCATCCATAAAAATCAAGTAACGGATAAGATTGACAATGACAAATTACTTAGCGACTAACAACCCGTAGGATCCAAATTGACAAGAGTTGCTAGCAAGCATAGCTCTGCGACGACACAACTACCTAACAAATGAAAATGGTTTCTAGACGAGTAAAACTCAGCAACTAATAACCTTCAATGCGTGTGACAAAATACCTTGGTTAGGTTAAAGGATTTAAAACCCAAGGAACACATCATCACCACCCTATTACCCATTCTACTTTAGGGATTTGAAGCCCAAGGACATGTCACCAATGCCTTATTATCCCATTTCGCACATGCATAAGAAATCTTTACATAGCAGAGGATGCACAAGGATAGCCTTATGATACTTTAGTACCAAGACCGCTCAAAACATCAAGGGGATTCATTCTCTTGAGTATATATATAACTCAAAAATTAAATACCATGTACGATAAATTAAACATGAGAAAACATAGGCAGACATGCTGTCGAATAATACCCGTCGGGTTTTCTTATGCGATAATCCACAAAATATGTTTGAAAATCATGCCATGCAATGCAGTGCAGAAAATATAAAACCCATACCTTTTCGGTGACCTTCCTTATCAATTAAAGCTACAATCTCAGGTATCAGTTCGAAATCCTCAAAATCGTTCATGCCTATAGCACGAAAATATGAATTTCTCATTAACAAAATAATCATGAAAGGTGGGAGGTCCTAAACCGGGATTAGGAACCCAAACAAGAAGAATATGTATAAACATATATGTGGAATGGCGTCTGCGGATGCAGAACAGTGTATCTGTGACATGGAGCGGTGCATCCACGAGAGGCTATGTGTGCGTTCTATGGACACAAGCATTTTCCATAGAAGCTTAAGCTTTTGTGGCAGTGTACACTCCCATGGAAACCTAAACTTCCCCAGGCATGTATGAGGCATGAGCACTCTGCAGAAATCCTATTTTCCATGTACATGTAAGGAGCATGTGCAATCCATTGAAATCCTATTTTTCGTGGAGTTGAACGTTTTCACCAAAGCTTGGGCTTCCACAGATAAGTGCAGAGCATGTGCTCTCTGCAAAAAATCCTATTTTCCAAGGGTACGAACGTTTTTGCGGAAGCCTAAAATTCCACAAACCTGAACGTCTCCATGACAGTGTGCCTTTCACGGACATAAGCTTGAGTGTTCACTACAAATTTCCAACACAAGACACTGTGAGGAAAAAGGAAATCCTATTCCCCGATTTTTACCTCCATTTGGCCTTAACCTTTTCACCAAGAATTGTGGATTTGAGTTTCCAAACTTGAATCCAAATGCAACAGCCAACCTAAAATCTCGACTTCGAAATACTTTTAAAAATGGACTTTCTTTTGAAACCCTTTCATAGAAATTGCAGATTGGCACTTTCAAAATGTGGATCTACGGCCAAAGTCTTCCCTTTACAACCTCAGTCTCTTTTAACTCTCTACCTTTTGTTAGCTGCTATACCTGAGAATGAGGGTTTTCTTTCTCCTTGAAAATACTGAGACTTATTCTTATTTAATATTTAAATTGAAATATGCACAACAATATGTGAAACACATATTGTACAAATACCAAAGATCTCAAATTTTTATCAGTTCGATCAATTGACCAAAAATTCACATGTGGCCGCTACGCAAAAAATCAATCAACCCCGTACACTTTGACTGAAAACATTGCGAATAATTCACAAGTGGAGTTTTATATATTAAGATTTGCGATTCTTACGCATTCCCTTTCACGGATACTTGTCATATGCATAATTCAATCCAAACGACAACATTTTCTCCTTCTACTTATCCGACGCAGATGCATTCTCTTCTGTGGATACTCTCTTTATCATAATTCTATGATGTTCCTCTCTACAATGGATGTCCCTCTTCACAGCAGACATCCCTCATCATAATACGACGTCGTCCCATTTTGCGGACATATTCCTTACCTTTTGACAGGTGCCCATCCTTATTGCTAGCAACTCCAAACTCCCATTCCTCTTGCTAATCAACACTTCACCATTCCAGAAAGTGTAAATAAAGTTTGATTCCATAGTCTAATTCTCTATCTTCTATGAATACTCAAGATAAAATATCTTGAATTATTTATCTCAATCCAAACCAAACTATAAAATCGTGAGTTTAAATACAAGATGCCCATAATATACTTCGTTGCATTGTATATATTTATATTATTATTATTATTTTTAAAGGAAAAATCCTAGTCACTACAACAACAATCTCAACCCAATCTATAAGGTGAAACATAAAATTATGATTATACTAACTAGTGCTTTCATATCTACTATATAGTATAAAATGAAAAAATTGTCATGACTTGGAGCATTGGTTAAAATGTGCTCATACCTTGTTTAAAAGGCTGTCTTCGAGATATCCTCCCCACGAATTTTCATCAGATGATACTGGGACCTCAAAACAATCTTAGAGAAATATCAGGACCCACCTAGTTGATTGAGTGATTTGTCAATTTTTGGTAGTAGATACTTGTTCTTCATGGTAGCCAAGTTTAGCTTCCAATAATCGATACAAAGCCTCAAAGAACCATCAACATTCTTTGCAAACAAAATTGGAGCATCCCATGGCAACGTGCTCTATCAAAAAAATCCTTGCCACAACAACTCATCAAACTGGGTTCTCAATTTAGCCAACTATGCCATCTTATAAGCTGGGATAGAGATTGGAGTAGCACTTGGGACTAAATCAATACAAAACTCAATCTCTCGATTTGGTGGCAACCTTGACAACTTCTTGAAAAACACATATGGATATTTCTTGACAACCAATACGTCCATATCCTAGCCAATGGGTTTGGTGCCAACATCCATACATCAAAAAATTCAGTACGGCCCCAATCTCCAATGGCAACCCAAACAAGCCCTCAAAATAGAGTTAGTCATCATCGCCCTAGGATCGTTGCGATAAACAACAATCCATCCATTTTTTTGAAACAAGTGTGACCTTCTTTAGATGACACTCCATCATCACTTTATAATTTCTAAGCTAGTTCATACCAAGGATCACATTGAACTGACTCATCGGCAAGACGACGAAGTTTATAGAAGACTTATAATCGTCGATGACAATACAAACAAACTCGCATACAGAAGACACTTCACTCTAAACACTCAAGTGAATGCTAAGTACCAATGGAGATTCCATCTCCTCCATTGGCAACATCAATATTTGTGTAAATATAGAAGAAATAAAAGAGTGTGTCGACCATATATGAACAACTCTGGAGCAATAGAGTGAGAGATAAGAATAATAGCGTTGATGACGCCCTGATCATCCTGGTCGTAGAATCTTTCTATGATGACTTGAACTAGAATTCCCTAATAATCATGTTTTATATAATTAAATAAGATTAAGTGATAATAAGTCATGAGATGACTTTGAGAAGGAAATTGACCAATCAATTGAGAACATCTTTCCAAGCTAAAAATAAGTATAATAGTAGATACCTTAGTTTATAAAATGATCATGAAATTGGATTAATTGATTGTAAGTTCATTAAGATATGAATTTTTGTACAAAAATTGGTGGTCGTGTTACAAATGAGCATAGTTACTGTTTGAGGTGAATTGAAGAGGTTATGGTGATAAAAAAAATTTAAACCACTTTAAAGTCATAAAATAGACACATAAATGAAGCGTATGACTTTGCATTGAGGGATTTGGATGTATGTAATAAAAGTTATGAAAGTTTGAAGCTGGATGAATCTAAAACTGCACTTGGAATATGTATTTAAAAACTTTATAGTTAGAATTTGGAGAAGCTTATAAAAGGAGAAATATTTCTAATACATTGATGTATGTGGCCATGTAATAAAATTGGACAACCAATGTGGTTATGCCATGTGTCACTTAAGAATTAGTGACTAAGTATGTGATTAAGGTGCAATTAAAGAATAAGCAAGATTAATTAATCATGGTTAATTATGATAATCATGAGGATTAGCTCATAACTAATCTAGATTAGTTAGTTTAATCTAAGAGTGGTTAAGGATAATTAACTATGATAATTTTATGAATTTCCATAGTTTGAAGGGTAAAATGATAAAATTTGAAAGACAAGATGGATAAATAGGTAAATTTACCTCTCTAAGTTATCCTTTAACATGTTGAGATGATAAGTGTTCTTAGAACATGCTGGAAGAAGCAAGAATTCATGTTAGACCAGAGAGGGTGAAGAGAGAAAAGCTTTCTTATTATAACCTAGGAGGTTTATGTAAACTATGCTATATTACATAATTTTTGCCAAGGAAGTTGCATAATTGGGATTATAAGTGATATTAGTGGATAGTATGTCACTAATAATTAATGGTTTTAGTTTAATTGGGTTTCAAATGAATGATTTATTGTGGTTTGAGGAGCAAAGGTTCTAACCTCAGGAATAAGTGAAGAAATTTGTGATTGGAATTATATGTGAAATTCATGGAATCATACATGGATAATTCTTGATGATGTTAGTTGAATTGGATGCAAAACAATTGATAGTGATTTGTTGTGGGTTGAATATGAGCATGAAATTGATTTGTTTTAATGGTTAAAGATTTAATACAATGAATTCATAATTAAGTGAAATGAGTAAGTGAAATTAGAATTTTTGGTTAAACATTAATATTTGTGATTTTATTGGATGATAAAAGGTATGAAATTGTACATGTTGATTTGATATAGATCAATTTAAAGACATTCTTTCATATGTAGCATGATTGGTAAAACATTGATTACATGCAAAACTTTGATGTTGGTCAAAATAGTGACCAAATATCTATGTTGATGATATTGAGTTATTAAAATAGTTATGAGTGAATACTAAAATATGAAAATAAAGGAGATGTTATAGGAGCATGTATTAACGGAAGTGTGAATATTTGCGGAAGTGTGAGTATCCACGAATGTGTTGATGTTAACTGATTATTTGAGGTAAATGCATTAATATATTGCATTATTTGGAAAAAAAATAATTATATCGGCAAAAGCGTTGGTGTCTGTAGATGTGAGGTGAAATTTGTGGAATGAGGAATCCGCGGAATGAGGTGTCCACGTATGTGAGGTGGAACCCTTGGAATGAAGGTGTCCGCGGAAGTGTTGGTATCGGTGGAAGCTTTGGTGTCCGCAAAAGTGTGGGTGTCCACGAATACTTAGTTTCGAGAAAACACATGGCCGCACATGAGTTGGTGTCTTCGGATTATTAAGTGTGGGGTGGATATCTGCAGCGGACGTGTAGGTTTCCATAAGCGGACACTTGGGTATTCGCGAATACTTGGTTTTGGAAGGACACATGGTCGTGCATTAGATGTGTCCGTGAAAAATTTAAGTATGGAACGGATATCTGCAGCGAACGTGTAATTTTCCTTAGTGAACACATAGGTTTTTGCAAGTAGATGTGTGGGCATCCACGAATTACATTAGTGCAGACGTCTAGAAAATGAATAACGATTCTATGATATTTTTTAGTGGACGTCTGAACCCTGTTATTTAAGAAAATTGTCTTTAGGATATAACCCACTTGTTTGTCCAAGGCATATGCTCTTTGAGGATAGTTTAAGGCATCAATAGAGGATGTCTAGATAGATTAGGACATCAATTATGTATTCTTAATAACAAGATTTGCATAGTTCATATTATATGCATTATTAATATGTATTATATGCAATAAATGTATGCATAATGTGGATGTCAAATCATGCATCATGGAGATATTTATATGCATAAAAGATATTATTCGACTGGTATTATTGCTTATAGAGGAACTCAATATACCTCGCTAAACTATGTATTTGTGTGACATATGTAAGGTGAGAAATAGAAAGAGAATGACTATGGATCCCCCCTTGGGTTGTGAATCCCTTGCCATCTAGAGGTTTATTTGAATATAGACACAGTTATTAGAAATAATGACCAGTATGGTGAAATTTCATGATATGTGCGACTTTAGATACGATGATGTTTGATCATATATATATTGACATTCACAAACATGTTGATATAATACTTGTTAAATAAAATCACCATTTAATATAAAATGGAACATTTCATTGACTCACATTATCATTGCATAGATGTGAAAAAGATAATCATTGTGTGATGAACATATTGCATAATCATATGTGCATTGCTGAGGTCCTTCATATATAGGACAAGAGTGAAAAGTAAATGAGATGTGGAAGTGAGAGTCATGGTATTTAGACAATGATCATAATATCATGTGTCTAGGCACCCACAAGTATGGCAGGTGTAAGGATCATAAAATCATTTTTGAAACTAACTAAATCTTTAGGTAAACATGATTCTTGTGTTTTTGCTTGGTTGATTGATAGTTCCTCCCACCCAAGGCAATGCATTTTGTGCTGAAGATTTGTGGAATTCCATAGTTTAGTATTTAGAAATTATCTTCTACCTCTTATTATTTTCTATCATTTAAACTAAACTCGGATTGCTTTTTCTTTGATAGAGGAGCAAGGAGGACAAATGAGACCATCAGATGACTATATATCTTTTGTAGGACTCCTTGCAGATCCATGTTATTGTGGTATTTTATACATGTTTTGTAATGTAATGGAATTCATTATCTTTTTAACATAAAATTTATGTTAAACTCAAACATGCACTTAGATAGTTGTGTTAAGATATTTATAGTTTTGATGAAGTGTAATTTTTCCCCCTATTAATAATAGTACTTAATCAATTTTAACTCCTATTGCATTAACACAGGTGTATCTTATTTGGAGAAGGAAGAAGGTCTGGTGCTCCTTAGGAAGGTTGTGTTGAAATTATTAACTTAATTCCATTAACCTATTTAATTTATGTATCTTTTGGTTAATGCATGTTTTGAATAAGTGTCTTTGTTAATGTATGTCTTTAATATGCTTTTGGTTAAAGTCTATGTATTTGTAAAGAGTCATCTAGAAGGTTCCCATTCATGTATGCTATGGTACATTAGTTCATGTACTTGCATGGGTCATTGATGGGTAGTTGATGTAACTAGGTGATTCATTATGTACTAGTCCATGTATTAGATTTAATAGGTGATTTATGTATTGTGTTATACATGTACCAAATAATCCAATAAATAGGATAGGAGTGTAGACATTTTGTATTAAGTAATTAGCCAAAACAATTTTCAAGAAAAAGTTTTTCTAGTTCTCTCATCTCCTTATTTTTCTTCTCCAAAATCCCTCTTCCTCATTCCAACAAATTGGTATCAGAGCTTAGTTTTCGATCTTGTAGAAATTTTGAATTCTACATTTCCATTCCATTTCCCTCAACTTACCACAGACAATTACGAGAATTGGCGCATTCGTATAAAAGCTTTGCTCGGCTCACAAGATGTATGAGAGATTGTCAATAGAGGCTATGACGAGCCTCGTGATGATTTTGCTTTCACTCAAAATCAAAGGGAGACTCTCCAAAGAATGCGTAAGAGAGATCAACAAGCTCTTACCCTTATTCATCAATGTTTGGATGAAGCTATGTTCGAGAGAGTATCAAATGCGACCACTGCCAAGCATGCATGGGAGATTCTACAAAATTCTTATCAAGGAGTTGATAAGGTAAAGAAGATACGTCTTCAAATCCTACGAGGAGAATTTGAAGCGTTACGAATGCAAGAATCTGAGTCCATAATGGATTTATTTTCCTGGGTTTTGGCTATCGTCAACTAAATGAAGAGATATGGAGAGAAAATGGAAGATGTTCGTGTCAATGAAAAGGTTCTTTCGCTTGTTGCATACAAAGTTTGATTATGTGGTTGTAGCTATCAAGGAGTCCAAAGATTTAGGTACTATGATGGTTGACCAACTCATGGGTTCTTTACAAGCTCATGAAGAAAGAATCAAGAAGAAGAAGGAGCCAATCGAGCAAGTTCTAGCCACCAAGCTCTCAGTAAAAGAAAAAGAGAATAAATGTGCGAGAAGCCAACAAGGAAGAGGACGTGGACAAGGTAGAGGAAGAGGTCGAGGACGACATAATCTCGATAATGAAGAGAAGAGCCATTTCGTAAGAGAGCGTGGTAGAGGAAGTCACTCAAGACAGAATGATCGATCAAAAGTTCAATTTTACAATTGCCAAAAGCATGGACACTATGCTCGTGATTGTTGGAGTCCTTCTCAAAATGTCAAAGAAACGGTGAATTATGCTCAAGACAAAGAGGCTGAAGAAACCTTATTCTTAGCTTACAAAGGAGATGGAAGCAAGAACAACGAGTGGTATCATGACTATGCGACAAACAATCACATGTGTGGCAATAAGAACAAATTTATGGAAATTGAGCGCTCGGTGACAGGATTAGTCACATTTGGAGATAATTCCCAAGTTCAAATTGAAGGCAAAGGTACAATTTTAATTCGTATGAAAAATGGCGGTCATAAACTTATTAACAATTTTTATTATGTTCCGAGTATGAAGAGTAATATTTTGAGCTTGGGACAACTCTTGGAGAAAAACTACGAGGTTCACATGAAGGATCGTAGTCTTCTACTTCAAGATAATAGAAGAAATGTGATCGCAAAGGTACGATGACGTTGACCGTCTGAATTTTGGTGGCTTAAAGCTATTGGGACAGAAAATAATGCTAAAGGGATTGACATCCATAAGCCAAACAGATCAGCTATGCGAAGGATGTATTGTTGGCAAATAATTTCAAAAGAGTTTTCCGAAGGAGACGACATCAAGAGCAAGTAAATCACTTCAACTTGTTTATGTTGATATATGCAGACCGATTTAGCCTCTCTCATTCGGTAAAAATTGGTATTTTCTCCTCTTCATTGATGACTTTAGCAAAAAAACTTAGGTTTATTTTTTGAAGGAGAAATCTCAAGCTTTTGATGTTTTTAGAAGATTCAAAGCATATGTAGAAAAGCAAAGCGGGTATTCCATTAAAGGTTTGAGATGAGACAGAGGAGGTGAGTTTATATCTAACAAGTTTAATGAGTTTTATAAAGCAAATGGCCTCCGATGATTCCTAACCGTTCCACGATCTCCTCAACAAAATGGCATAGTGGAAAGAAAGAATCAAAGCATTCTTAATATGGCTAGAAGTATGCTGAAAACAATGAAGATGCCAAAAGAGTTCTGGGTAGAAGCAATTGATTGTGCCGTATACCTATCAAATAGATGTCCAACGAGAAGCTTGTGGGACAAAACACCTCAAGAAGCATGGAGTGGAAGAAAACCAAATGCTTATCATTTAAGAGTTTTTGGAAGCATCGGTTATATGCATGTCTTTGATCAAGAGAGATCAAGGCTTGATGATAAAAGCAAGAAGTATATTTTCATTGGTTATGACCAACAGTCCAAAGGCTACAAGCTCTATGATTCAAGTCTTGAAAAAAGAATTATTAGCAGAGATGTTGAGTTTGATGAAGAAGATTCTTGGGATTGGAATGATGTAGACAAAGAGAGGTATGAATTCTTTACTTTATTTGATGAAGATGATCAAAGTAGAGAAGTACAAGAGCCCATGACACCTCCAAGATCACCAACGATATTAGATACACCTTCTTCATAAAATTCTAGTGGAAGCTCAAGTTAAAGAGAGCCACACATGAAAAGTCTTCAAGATCTTTATGAGGTAACTGATAATTTAAGTGAAGATCTAACTCTCTTTTGTCACTTTGTTGATTGTAAGCCTTTAGTGTTTGAAGAAGCGGTGAAAAATGAAAAATGGAGAAATGCCATGGATGAAGACATTGCATTAATTAAGAAGAATGAGACAAGGGAGCTAGTTACCATTCTGGAAGGCCAAAAGCCCATTAGTGTGAAGTGAGTTTTTAAACAAAAGAAGAATGCAATGGGAGAAGTGGAGAAATATAAAGCTAGATTAGTGGCAAAAGGATATAGTCAATGTCCAGGTATTGACTATGGTGAAGTATTTGCTCTTGTTGCTCACTTAGAAACTATTCGGTTGATTATTTCACTAGTGGCTCAAAAGAGGTGGAAAATTTATCAAATGGATGACAAATCGGCATTCTTGAATGGAGTTCTCGAAGAAGAAGTCTACATAGAACAACCTCAAGGGTATGTTATCAAGGGCTATGAAGACAAAGTATTGAAGTTGAAGAAAGCATTGTATGGTTTGAAGCAAGCTCCAAGAGCTTGGAATAGTCAAATTGACAAGTACTTTTTTGAAAATGGATTTACAAAATTCCCATATGAGCACTCTCTCTATGCTAAAGTACATGAAAATGGAGATGCCTTATTTGTTTGCTTATATGTTGATGATTTGATTTTTATGGGAAATAATCAGAGTATGTACGAAGAATTTAAGCAAGCAATGACCAAGGAGTTTGAGATGACAAATATTGGTTTAATGTCGTACTATCTTGGCATGGAGATCAATCAAAGAGATGATGAAATTTTTATATCTTAAGAAGGGTTCACTAAAGAGATTCTAGAAAGGTTTAAGATGGAGCATTGTCAGATCATGAATACTCCCGTGGTACGTGGAGTGAAATTATCAAAAAATGAGGAAGGAGAGAAAGTTGATTCTACAACTTTCAAAATCCTTGTTGAAAGTTTGAGGTATTTAACTTGCACAAGACCAGATATTTTATTTGTAGTTGGATTGGTTAGTCGATTCATGGAATCACCAACCATGACTCATTTCAAGGTAGCAAAACAGATTCTTCGATATATCAAAGGTACAATGGATTATGGTTTGCTTTATTCATATTCTGATGAATTTAAACTTGTCAGATATAGCGATAACGATTGGGGTGGAGATATGGATGACCAAAAGAGCACAACAAGTTATGTTTTCTATATGGGTAATTTAGCTTTTACAAGGAGTTCAAAGAAATAACAAATTGTGACACCATCAACTTGTGAAGCTGAGTATGTTACTGCTACATCTTGTGTATGTCATGTCATATAGTTGAGAAGACTATTAAAGAAGTTGCATATGCCACAAGAGAAAGCTACAAAAATTCTGGTTGATAATAAATCTGCTATTGCATTAGAAAAGAATCCAGTTTTTCATGATCGAAACAAACATATAGATACAATGTATTATTTTCTTCGTAACTGTATCACAAAAAATGAAGTGCAAGTAAATTATGTGAAGATTGATGATAAAGTTGCTGATATTTTTACAAAGCGTCTCAAATATGACACTTTTAGTAAGTTAAGAATGATACTTGGAGTTACAAGGAATTAAGTTTAAGGGAGGATATTGAAATTATTACCTTAATTCCGTTAACCTATTTAAATTATGTATCTTTTGGTTAATGCATGTTTTGAATAAGTGCCTTTATTAATGTATGTCTTTAATATGTTTTCGGTTAAAGTCTATGTATTTGTGAAGAGTCATCTAGAAGGTTCTCATTCATGTATGCAAGAGTACATTAGTTCATGTACTTGCATGGTTCATTGATGGGTAGTTGATGTAACTAGGTGATTCATTATGTACTAGTCCATATATTAAATTTAATAGGTGGTTTATGTATTGTGTTATACATGTACCAAATAAGCCTATAAATAGGATAGGAGTGTAGACATTTTGTATCAAGCAATTAGCCAAAACAATTTTCAAGAAAAAGTTTTTCTAGTTCTCTCATCTCCTTATTTTTCTTCTCCAAAATCCCTCGTCCTCATTCCAATAGGTATGCTGGTTTATTAGTAAATTAGTATACATGTACTACCAGTTCAATTTAGTATCTTTCTCCATCATTTTAGATGACGTTTAACTTCATTATATTATGTCATTGCACTTATATTTCATGATAGTCTTTTATAGATGGTTTGCAAGGGATGTCTCTAATCTCGCACAACAATATCATAGACACTTATCCAAGGACTCACTTATGATGACCTCTTATGTGTGAATTCAAGACCCCAAGTTTTGGACTTACAGACCATTATCTGACCTGATGATTTGTATAGTAGCAAATGACATCCGATTTCTCCTTTCCATCTATCATAAAATGATGGAAAAGTTGAACGAACGATCCTTATGGTATCTAAAAGTGTGGGGTGCTTTATGTTGTCGGTGTTTTTGCATCAGTGATAAGTGTTAATTCTGATTGACCACCGCTACCTCCCTTTCCAAGCATTTTTCCAGAAAGCTTTCTTATTATACAGAATATTGCAAGGTTAGCATTGTAGACCCTCTTTTAGACTTGCTAGCACTGAAAGTAAAATGTCCTAATTCATTTTTTTTGGTAATTAAAACATCAATTATTGTACTTTGTGGTTAATGACAAGTCAACCACTAATGTATTTTCACTAACAACATAACCACTAAACTATGAAAAATAGACACCGAGAACATTGTTATCACATTTGCTGTTAGACATTAAATTTCATTATGCGGCGGAATGCCACACATTCCTCCACATAACGCTACACATTCCTACATAGAACGTTAGTGCTAAATATGAACCTATTTGTTTGTTGTTCCTCTGCGGAATGTCATACCTTCCTCCACAGAACGACATACTTTATGTGGAGGAACATCATTACAAATAAATGTTTGTCCTTGTCTATCGTTCCCCCTCTCAGAACGTCATGCTTTTCACCGCAGAAAGTTGTCATTCTGTGGTGGAGAGACATCTTTCCGCAGATGAATGACATATGTCCGCGATGGAACAACATCTTTCCATGGCAGAACATGTTATAAAAATTGTTGTGTTAGTTGTTTGTTGATGATAAATGAAATGGATAATTGTTGATGCGGAACATGTTAATTGATTGTTGTTAATTGTTTGTTGTTAATGAATGACAAGTTAATTATATGTTAATTGCTCAAATTTTGCTTAAATTTTGCAGGAGTTTCCCTTGTTCTCTCCCCTTGTGGCATTATCAAAACCAGAAATCCAACCAAATATTATTCAAACAAATAATTTCCAAACATATGTTATCCAACCAAATATTATCCAAATATAAACATAAACATAAACATAAACATATCTTATCCAAGTCAAAACAATTAGTTACACAAAGAGACAATGAATAAATATTAAGTACAAGAAAATCAGTATCTCAATCTGTATCCCTACACACGTCATGTAAAGTAACCCATCTTCTTGCGAGATTTCTGCCGCAAATTAGTGATCGCAAATGAAAAATTTAGATCCAGGTATACGTTGGACCCCTTGGCGTACAAGAAACTCTTATCAGGTAGATCTTCATGAGGGTGGAAGCTGGTCTCCTTGTAATTTTGGAGCAACCCTAACCCCCCACAGGTACACTAAAAGATACTGTGCAGGCTAAAATCCAAAGGGAAAAATCAACACATAAGCGGAAAACAATATGAATCTATACAAAGGAAAAGATATACCTCTCTTTGTCTGTTGGAGCTACGATGATTGCAATTGCTTCTAGCAACAACACTTGATAAAGGTAGTGAGTGTGCAGGTCAACGGATGACAAAAAACACAGTTACTTTGGGTGTGACTGAAATGTAAACCACATATTAGAACTGTTCAAACATAAAAGACAAACCAGAAAAACGAGAAGTTTACTTATGTGAATCCACCCTATTGTAAAGAGCAATTTTTCCTTTTGAACATTGAAGAATTCTTCTTCATTCAATGCATAGCACTATATACAAAGAACGCAATGCAAGAATGAGTACTATGACAAAATCTTCTGAACTACTTAATGTAACATAACATAATTCTCTTAGTGTCTGACGTCGCTTCTTACTTCAGAAAGATTAGCTAAGTGATGTAGTCTCACACTAAACCTGAAAATGAAAATAGCAAGTGAAATATCTTAAGTATCCAATCCAAAACACTCAATGCTAGAAAAGAAAAAAATCTACCATAATTCTTGCAATAATTGCACACATCTCTAGGATTTTCCTAGTATTTGCATGAACAAACTTTGTGAAAACATCCCTCAGTTCACCTGGCTGCAATGAATATTGACAAGTTACCGTCAAACTAATAAGGCATGAATAAGTGCAGACACAGAAGTAACCAAAGACGTACCACGTGCACAGTTTTAAGTGGTGGAGGCTTTGTTCCACCCTACTCGTTTATCGATGGATGAATGTGAGCCACTATTTGTAGCACCTAGCCAAGTATAACAGGAGGAGAAGGTTGTCGTCTAAGGGCAATGGTGTTGTAAATTTGAGAAACATTATTACATCACATACAAATAAAGTAAATAATAGATTTCACATATAAAATAAAAAACTTACAAGTATTCTGTGCGTTCGGATGCTGAAGAGGTTATTGGAGAGCATGTTGGAGGGGATGCTTGAGTGGCTGCTGCAGAAAAAGCTGGAGGGGTTGCTCGCTACCCTATTCTTTACAATTCGGCCAACAACTCCTGATGGCGCTCCTCCATTATTTGCATTTTGTGTAGCTCCAAGTGATGGTGCTCCTCCATCCTTAGCATTCGATTCTCCATCGTTCGAACTAGATCCAACACCATTTCATGCTGCTGCTCCACTTGCTGCTCCATTCTTTGCATCCAACCAACAATCTCTTCAGGCATTGAAGTAGAGTTAGATGATTGAGGCGGGGTGGAGTCATCGACTGCAGAGTATCATCCTCCATGTGTTGCAGCGGTGACGATGGAGACTATTCTTCCAAGGGGGCTGGAGACTGTACGACTGATGAGGCTAGAAGCTATAAGCCTGAGAGGGCTGGAGGCTGTTCGGCTGAGGAGGCTAGAGGCTGAGAAACTTTTGATCAAGTCTTGGAGGCGAGCTTCAATGGAGTCTTGCATACCCATACCCCTTCAACTCTGGAGATCCTCATGCGGGCGACTTTATATTTGTTGTAGACATCGCCGAACTTCTCTTCGATTCTTGACTCCTCATCCGAGATCGATACCCTGTAATCCTTAACATTCCTCTGAATCTACCAATTAAACGGTAGACTCTTGGCCAGGTTGTTGAAGACCTCGTACATGTGACTCAGATGTTCACTTTTTCCAGTTTAACACCTTCTCCAGCATATAGAGATCCATGCAACTAACATGGTCTCGATGTCCATCCTGAGATAGAATAGTATGCATCATTATGGTGTGGATCACTTGTGTAATGCCCAAATAATTTCCACATATATTGTAAAGAATTTATCTAATGTATGAATATTTTATAATTTAAGAAATCTTCCATGATCATTTAATTAGGACTTGGTATGGTGTAATTAACGAAAGAAAATATTTTGGGGAATTTTAAGTTGGGAAATTATCACGGATTGTGTAATTTACACATTTGGATGCATGCGGCATCGTGCAGATGTGGAGTTGCGTCTGAAATATGTCTTAGGTCGTCCTTGCATTTTGCGACAAGGAGAGGATGGCATTTCACGTCCAAAATCTCACCTCCATCTGCAACTGACTTTTCGAACGAGTCGGGACGAGTCGGGACGACCTGCGAACGAATGTGGATGAAGAGAATTTGAATCTGTCCAATTGTGTTGACTTTTCTGACGAGTCGGGATGACCTGTGGACGAATGCAGATGAGGAAAGTTTAAATATGTCCAAATTAATGGACTTTTTGGACGAATGAAGTCGAAGGCATGGACGTCTTTGACATGCCTCGGGGGCCAAGGCCTATTACTCGATCGCAAACAAGGTCTTTACTGTCACTTAGCCAAATTACTGATGATCTTGTTTCTTTTGCAGGTATTAACTTCGAGGATGATTCTATTTGGGATGTTGTCCTAACGGATAGGGAGCAACCTGTGCATGTCTTGACTTGGGACACACGTGAATGTTATGAGCTTCATCAGACGGGAATTTTTCTTCCCGACATCCCAAACGTGTAACCTTTCAATTCTGCATATTTTTATTTATTTCTTATTTTTATTTTCATGGCAAACATTGAGCCTATTTTGTGAGGGTAAGACATGGTTATAAGCTTTACTCATTCATGCATTTAGATTGTTGGTTAGGTTAGATGGTAATGATTGAGTTATGGGCCAAGTCCAATCCATTTCAAGCCCAAGGAAAGAGCAAGCCCAAAGAAAGCATCAAGGAGCTGCCACGTGTATGCCATGCATGTTCTTCCACCAGCTTTAATCTCGGCCATTCATTCCACATTCATCCAAGAGCCTGCATATTGCCACCCACATGCCTCATCTTGGCCGCCCATCATCTGCCTCATCTCGACCGTTCATCACCCCTACTCATCATCACCTAGGTTTATAAATTTCCATGGTTAGATGCGTTGAAAAACAACTTTGACGAGATTAATATATTACTATTTTCCCTCCCCTATGAGGAAATTCCGACTCCGTCGAGCGGCCGCCCCGGATCTTCGAATCCGAGACGAAGTAGAGGACTTCCTTGTTAGCAAGCTCGTGGTGCTTGAGCTAACTCGTAAGTTTTCCCTTTTCAAACTTCCATTGGGAGTTTGAGCAAGGGAAAACCAAACCATTGCCCGCGATCAGTAGATTTTCTTCGAAAATCTAGAATCCGTGAACCTAACGTTAGATAGTTCCCGGATCCGATCAAAGGTCTACATCTCCTTCCCTGTCATTCTTCATGGGTTGTTAACACGTACTTCCTTTTGCAGGTCGTTTCGTGTCAGTCTTCCTTCGTCCGAAAAAGCAACTCTAAAAGAAAAATATAGAATTCGGTCGAGGTGCGGATGCCTTCCTTCGTCTGAAAATACATGATCCTGCGAGAAATATGTTTTAAATACTCAATCATTTTTATAGTTTAGGCATTAAATCTCCACTCAGACGACTAAGATGGCAGCCCTCCCACACCTGGAAACCTCTCCCCATCTCGGTAGGTGAGCAACTGTCACTCTCTAGGTAAGGCCTCATGTATTAAGGGTTGTCCAACGGGGTCATTATCCTACATTCTTCTTCTCTCCCGTGTGTGAGTGAATCTCCAGAGGAGTGAGTGTTTTGTGAGAGGCTAAGTGGCATGAAGTGTGTGTTCTTTCAAGTGATATGTGTGTGTGGGTGTGAGGTTCGTGAATTGAAGAACGCGAAGGTTTTGTTGGACTCACTGTTGTGTTTTCCTTTATTATAGAAATCCTTCAACGGATTGTAAACTGAGTAAGAATGGGAAGTAAGTCATTTATTGTCATGCTACTACGTTGATGAATGCTCACTATCATTAGTTGGGACTTGTGAAACTTACGTGTGACCGAGAGGATCAAAAGTGAACTGTAGTTTACATAATTAGTATTGTTGTGCTGGAAATATATTGCCTGTATGTTGTGAGTTACTCTCGTGATCATAATACGAACTGCTTTTTGTTTAGTTAAGTATGCACTTTTATATTGTGGCTTCGATAATATGTTTCCATCTTGTATTTCGTTGTTATATAATTGTGAACTGTACGTGGCATTCATGCATCATACCTAAAATTTATGAAATTGCTAACATAATGCATGACATATTTAAAAATATGTAAATAGCCGTGTGGGGTTCGGGAGATTTAGTGACTGTCCATCGGTGGGACACTATATGATGTTTCTCCTCATCGGAGTGATGGTTAACCATGTGAACTTTAGGGTTAATAATTTCTCTTGTACTGAAATCCCTAACGTCTCTAAATAAAAGAGAATGGTGACTGTCATGGTAGTGATCCCATAGGATGTATCCCTATGTAGGGGTGATGGATAGCTATATGACTATATGATGTATCCACTCTCTCGGGATAATAGAAAGGATAGGTTCCTTTCCGAACTGCATTTGTATGAGCATAGCATGAGCATTTCATTTCATCCTTATTCTTGCTGAGCGTTAGTGTAATTGTTTTCCTCGTGATGTAGGCGATTATGGTTGTGATGTACTGGTCGAGGAGGAGCTATTTCAGGATGATCCCTCAGGTTACTAGCCGAGTGGACCTGATGGTTGTGGCTAACGAAAACAATGTTGGGTATTTTGAATAAGTATTATTTTAAGTTGAACAAGGGAAATGTTTTGTAGTTAGAGACTTTCGTGGGAAAGCCTAAACTATGTTTTGAAACTTCATGTCCTATTTCAGCCTAATTAACTCTGATATGATTTCAATTTGAACTAATTACTTAAATCACGTGGTTTGAATAAATTAAACAAAAATTTTTATATCACAAATTTTGAAATAAAGAAAAACAATTTTAAATAAATGGGGCCTAACAATTGGTATTAGAGCATAACTAGGTCAAACTCAATTCTGTAGACTGCTGATAACACAAGGCTCGTTGTGGAATACTCCTCCGATTCTTAGTTAATTTAGCTATAATTTTAATTATACTCCTTTTAATTCATTATTCCCTAATATAAAAATGTAGAGAAAATTCTAAAATGGCAAGGAGAGCAAGGAACAACATACCAATCCACGAAGAGAGAGATGAAGCCCTTAGTTGTATTGCTGATATGATGGAGCAACAATCCCAATTTATGGAACAATTTGTGGAGAGAGAGAATGGCAACGAGAATGGGAATCACCGTGCCATGGTAGTCCCCATAGAAGCATGCTGGGAAAAGTTCCAACGACTTAAGCCCTTGTGTTTTGATGGCAATATCTCTGATATCGCAGGAGCGGAGGGATGGATTTGATCCTTGGAAAAGATTTTTCGAGTACGCCGGAATACGGGAAGATGAGAACGTAAAATGTGCGACTTACCTGTTGACCAATGATGCCCAATTTTGGTGGGATTCGGTGAAGACAACGTTGAATATCCAGACTCTCTCTTGGGAAGACTTCAAAGAAATGTTTAACGAGAAATATTTCAGCTACACAGTCCAAAATCATAAGTTAGTAGAATTTATGAGGCTACGCCAGACGAGGACTGTATCTGAGTACATACAGAGATTTGAATCACTATCAAGGTTTTCCCCGCGTCTAGTGAATGATAATGGACAGAAGGTCCAACACTTTGTCTAAGGACTTAAGATCGAGATCTTAAAAGGAGTCAGACTTGATGGTATATGGGGTGTTCCCTATGCACAGATCGTTTTTAGGGCACTCGATGCAGAGGACATGGAGGCAATTGCAACAAGATAGCGGGAGTTTAGTCAACTAATTGGACAAAACAATCCAGGCTTCAACAACATGGTACTCCACCAGCAAGCCATGCAGTGAAAAGGTCACCGGGGAATGATATGCAGCTAGGACGTGACAAACGCCCTATGGTCGAGGCCACAGTTGCTCCACTTAACCAGTGCCTGAAGAACCACTAGGGACCATGCCGAATTGGTGTGGGAGGATGTTTAAAGTGCAGGAAACCCAGACATATGGCGCGACTTTGTCCATCCTTAGTAGGAGGATCTGGTGGGGTTGCCCCACGAGTGTTCTCATTATATGGGAACAACGAAGAAGAGGAGCTACCGACAGTTATATTAGGTTCACAAGAGCTCTATTAAGTTATTACACTTTTATATGCAATTTATAATGTTTCCCATAAGCTTAGGAATTTACACCTAAACAATAACTTTCCCTAATCACCCTAGGTACTACCTATGTTAATAGTGTGGCCGATACTGGGGTGACCCATTCCTTCGTCTCAATTGGATTTTGTGCTAAGGCAAATTGTCCCCTTGGTATTTCAAAAAATGGGAAAATGGTACTCATACCTTCTGGAGATTATATGTCTACTAGCGGTGTTTTGGAGGCTTATGCAGTTCAGATAAACGACGTGAATTTCATGCCAATCTGATAGTCATGGATATAAAAGGATTCGATATTATTCTTGGCATGGACTGATTAGCCTAGAACCAGGCAACTATCAATTGTGCAAGACAAGAGGTTTGTTTCCACCCTCTTGATGGTGAACAACACATCTTCCGTGGAATCAAGGAAAAAGGAAAACTAGCGATTATTTGTACCCTCAAGGCAGACCAATTGCTGAGGCATGAATGTGAAGGGTTCCTTGTGAACATTACGAATGTTGCTGTCAAATCTGAGGGAATGGTCGAAGATGTTGTGGTGGTTCATGATTTTCTAGGAGTCTTTCTGGATGACCTTCCTAGACTGCCACCCAACATGGAAATTGAATTTGTGATAGATTTGCATCCTATCATGGAACTCATCTTGAAGAATCCATACCAGATGGCGCCTGCTGAGTTGCACGAATTAAAGATCCAACTCAAGGAATTAATCAACAAGGGGTTCATCCGCCGAGTTTCTCACCCTGGGAGCTCCGGTTTTATTCGTGAAAAAGAAGGATGGATCATTACAGATATGCATGGACTACCAAGAACTGAATAAAGTAATCGTCAAGAATAGATATCATATACCTCGAATTGATAACCTATTCGACTAGCTACACAGTGCTTGTGTATTTTCAAAAATTGACCTCTGCTCGGGGTATCATCAGTTGAGAGTCAAACCAGAAGACATACCCAAGACAGCATTTTGAACCAGATATGGGCACTATGAATTTATGGTGATGTCTTTTGGGCTGACCAACTCCCTTGTGGCTTTCATGGATTTGATGAATTGAATTTTCAAGGACTACCTGGACAAATTCATTATTGTCTTCATCGACGATATTCTAGTATATTCTTGGTCAGAAGAAAAGAACCGTGAACACTTGAAGATTGCTTTATCTAGTCTAGAGAAGCATCAACTTTATGCTAAGTTTTCCAAGTGTGAGTTTTGGCTTAAGGAAGTTATTTTTCTTGGCCACGTGATCTCTGAGGACGGTATTGCTGTGGACCCGACAAAAATTCAAGCCATTGTTGAATGGGTACAACAAAAGAATGTGAGTGATGCTACAAGTTTCCTTGGTTTGGTTGGGTATTACAGGCACTTTATCAGCGGATTTTCAAAAATTACTATGCCTCTCACTGGTTTGACTAAGAAAAATGTGAGATTTTTGTGGTCCATCGAATGCGAAGAAAGTTTTCAGGAGTTGAAGTGTCGGCTAACTTCAGCACCTGTCTTGACCCTACCTGTGGAGGAGGGTAACTTCTGTATATACTATGATGCATCCAAATGTGGGCTTGGTGGCGTTTTGATGTAGAATGGGAAGGTTATTGCCTATGCCTCAAGACAACTCAAACCAAATGAGAGAGTAATTACCCGACTCATGATCTTGAGCTTTCTGCAGTGGTTTTCGCACTAAAAATTTGGAGGCATTACCTTTATGGGCAACAATGTGAGATCTTTACAAACCACAAAAGTTTGAAATACATATTCATGCAGAAAGAATTAAACATGAGGCAGCGGCGGTGGCTCGAATTCGTGAAAGATTATGATTGTGAAATCAAATATCATCCAGGAAAGGCAAACATCGTGGCCGACGCCCTAAGCAGGAAGGTTGCTATGATGAGCATTATATGCGAAGAGATGCCGATGGGATTGCAGAAAGACATGCAAGAATTGAATGTACAGATAGCTCCTACACAACTAGCAGAGATTTTATCAGCTCTAACCCTTAAGCCCTTCATACTTGAAAGAATTAAGGAAGCCCAGCAGAAAGACACACAATGCGAAGATTTTAAGCTAAATCCGTCTCTACCTGAGTTTCAAGACTATTCTATATCTGCAGATCGGATAGTGAAGTTGAAAAATAGATTGTACGTACCTCTTGGCTCATCGTTACATTCGACGATTTTGAAAGAAGCTCATTCTTCAAGTTTTTCCATCCAACCCAAGTTTAATAAGATGTATAAAGACCTTAAGGTGCACTATTACTGGCTTGTGATGAAGTATGACATTGCCGAGTATGTTACGCTATGCCAAGTAGTCAACAGGTAAAGGCAGAACATCAAGGACTAGATGGAATGCTCCAACCAAATACCTAAGTGGAAATGGGGGCACATCATGATGGATTTTGTTACGGGGTTACCAAAGACTGCAAGAGGGTATGAAGTAATATGAGTAATTGTGGACAGATTGACCAAAGTTGCCCACTTTTTACTGGTACAAATGACTTATAAAATGAATCAGTTTGCAGATCTGTATGTTAAGGAGATTGTGCGCCTACATGGGGTCCCAGTCTCAATTGTATCGGATTGGGATCCGCAATTCACATCTATGTTTTGAAAGAGCTAAAACAAAGCCATGGGCACAGAATTGAAGTTTAGCACTGCCTTTCACCAGCAAACGGATGGCCAAAGTAAACATATGATCCAAGTGCTAGAAGATATGTTACATGCCTTTGTGCTGGAGTTACAAATCGGATGGGGAAAAATACTACCATTGGTTGAGTTCGCATATAATAACAGTTTCTAGTTGACTATTGGTATGACACCCTATGAAGCACTATACGGTAAAAAGTGCAGGTCTCCTCTATACTGGAGTGAAGTTGGCAAAGCTAAATATTTTGGGCTGGACTTGATCCAATAGACAGCGGAATCAACTGTAATTATTCGGCAGAGAATGTTGGCTGCGTAGAGTCGACAGAAGAGCTACGTTGACCATTGTGGATGAGACTTGGAGTTCAATGTTGGAGATAGTGTTTTTCTTAAGTTGTCACCGTTTAAGGGAATTATGAGGTTGGGCGAAAGAGGAATCTCAATCCGCAATATATTGGCTCCTTATCACAGAAAGGGTTGGAAAGGTGGCATATCGTCTACAACTACCGGATGCCATGGTCAGGGTGCATAATGTGTTCCATGTGTCAATGTTAAAGACATGTCTTGGAAAGAGAATTTAGATGAAGACTCAGGACCAAATCGATGTTCAAGCCAACTTCAGTTACGAGGAGAAACCAGTTAAAATCTTGGACTCTAGGATACAGAAGTTGTAACACAAGGAGATCCCTCTGGTCAAGGTATTGTGGCAAAACCAAGTCGCAGAGGAAGAAGCTACGTGGGAATGAAGGGAAGACATGGAAGCCAAATATCCGGAACTATTTACTTAGCCAAATTTTGAGGACAAAATTTTGTTAAGGAAGGGTGCTTGTAATGGCCGGATAATTTCCACATATATTGTAAAGAATTTATCCAATGTACAAATATTTTATAATTTAAGAAATGTTCCATGATCATTTAATTGGGACTTGGTGTGATGTAATTAATGGAAGAAAATATTTTGGGGAATTTTAAGTTGGGAAATTATCACGGATTGTGTAATTTACACATTTGGACACATGCAGTTGACGCGCAGATGTGGAGTTGCATCCGAAATATGTCTCGGGTCGTCCCTCGAGTTTTACGACTAGGCAAGGATGGTGTTTTGCATCCAAAATCTCACCTTCATCTGCAACAAACTTTTCGGACAAGTCGAGATGACCTACGGACGAATGCGGACAAGGAGAGTTTGAATATGTCTGATTGTGTCGACTTTTTGGACGCGTCTGGATGACTTACGGATGAATGCGGACGAGGAAAGTTTGAATCTGTCCAAATTAATGGACTTTTTGGACGAATGCGGTCGAAGGCAGGGACATTTTCCTTCGTCCGAAAAAGCAACTCTAAAATGAAAATGTAGAATTCGGTCGAGGTACGGATGCCTTCCTTCATCCGAAAATACATGGTGAGTGACCGTCACTTTCTAGGTAAAGCCTCATGTATTAAGAGTTGTCTAGCGGGTCCTTCTTATGCATTCTTCTTCTTTCCCATGTGTGAGTGAATCTCTAGAGGAGTGATTGTTCTGTGAGAGGCTAAGTGGCGTGAAGTGTGTGTTCTTTCAAGTGATACGTGGGTGTGAGGTTCGTGAGCTGAAGAACACGAAGGTTGGGTTGGACTCGCTGCTGCATTTTCCTTCAGTATAGGAATCTTTCAATGGATGGCAAATTGAGGTAAGAATGGGGATGTAGTTGGCTAAAGGAGGCCCTACATCACGGGTGTTTGATTATTGTTGAACATTGATTGGGTATTAGCTTTCTATTCTGATGGTTTGTTGCAAGCTGTGAATTTCCCTGTTATTTCTTTCGCTGATAAGTGCCATTATATTGCCATTGAGAGAAATAAAAATTGTCATGATAAATGAATGAAGAAAATGGGAAGATAGTTATCTGTGATGTTACGAAAAGGGTTATTCTGTTGTTACTGTCACGGCTGTTGGGTCATGAATGAGCTGCTGCTGTCTCTTTAGATCGATTCTAGAATGGAAAATTTGAATGAGAATTAAGTCATTTATTGTTATGTTACTACGTTGATGAAATGCTCACTGTCCTTAGTTGGGACTTATGAGACTTACGTGTGACCAAGAGGATCAAAAGTGAACTGTAGTTTACATAATTCGTATTGTTGTGCTAGAAATATATTGCTTGTATGTTGTGAGTTACTCTTGTGGTCAAAATATGAACTGATTTTTGTTTAGTTAAGTATGCACTTTTATATTGTGGCTTCGATAATATGTTTCCATCTTGTAATCCGTTGTTATATAATTGTGAACTGTACGTGACATTCATGCATCATACCTAGGATTTATGAAAGTGCTAACATAATGCATGACATACTTAAAAATATATAAATAGGTGTGTGGGCATTCGGGAGATTTGGTGACTGTCCATCGGTGGGGACACTATATGATGTATCTCCTCATCGAAGTGACAGTTAACCACGTGGACTCTAGGGTTAATCGTTTCTCCTGTACTGAAATCCCCAACGTCTCCAAACAAAAGAGAATGGTGACGGTCATGGTAGTGATGCCATAGGATGTATCCCCATGTAGGGGTGATGGATAACTATATTACTATATGATGTATCCACTCTATCGGGACAACATAAAGGATAGGTTCCTTTCCAAACTGCATTCGTATGAGCATAGCATGAGCATTTTATTTCATCCTTATTCTTGCTGAGCGTTATGCTCATTGTTTTCCCCGTGATGTAGGTGATGATGGTTGTGATGTACTGGTCGAGGAGGAGCTTTTTCAGGATGATCCCTTGGGTTACCAGCCGAGTTGACCTAATGGTTATGGCTCACAAAAACAATGATTAACCCTAGAGTTCACGTGGTTCATGGGAAAGCCTAAACTATGTTTTGAAACTTCATGTCCAATTTCAATTTAATTAACTCTGATGTGATTTCAATTTGAACTAATTATTTAAATCACGTGGTTTCAATAAATTAAACAAAAATTTTTATATCACGAATTTTCAAATAAAAAAAACAGTTTTAAATAAATGGGGCATTACAACTTGGGCTTTGATGTTTAAGTCATTGGACTTTGGCTTCTTGAATGTGAAAATCTCGGGATCATAGTGCAATAGTTTAAGCATTGCCAGACATTCTCCTCATCAAATGAAATCTGGCTCCCGAGATACGTGGTAATATTGCTCGCTTGGTTCCTCCGTCGAACATCCAAGCAACACGTTAATATCCTTGGGATTCAATCTCAAATCCCGTCCAAACATATACGTCCAAATCTCTAATGGTTCGGTGGACAGTTCCAAATTGGCATAAAATAGTTTCACATGCTGTTCACAAAAACTTCCACCCAATCTGCACATGCTGGCTAAACCAACACCCTCAACCAATTCTTCAATTTCAAATTCAAACAATGACTCAAAGTCCACTCTCCTAGATACAATAATTGAACGACGTTTAATATTGGCTTTATACCAATCGTTAACTGTGACAGTCTTGAAGAGCGAGGAATAGAACCTCTGTGGAACAGGTTCGAAATGGACCAATTGACCTGGTTGACCTTCAAGCTGCTGTTGAGGTTGTAATACCCCGAATTTTTATATCAGAAATTAATAAGGATAATTGGAAAGAAATATGAGATCTTTGGATTAATTGGATAATTATCAGGGTATTACCAATGACGTATTCGTTAGACCATTATTTTGGAAAATAATAACGTTTTCCCCGTAAACACGATGTAATCAAGTGTTGGGATAAGTAGTATATTACATTGCGTATTGATACATGTTATATTGTGACGTGTATTTATGGGAAAAATATTGTGGGGTGGAAGTTAAGTTGGAAAATGCAAAGGAAAAATCTGTAAAGTGGGGTTTTGGACGCAAGCAGATGACATGAGGACGAGAAATGTCATTCGAAAGTGCATTGTGTGGCGTCCCCAGTGCTTTGGGACGCATCAGGACGAGATTTCGCTTCCTGATGAGTCTGATGATGGAATTCCAGACGACTGTGGATGACGTACAGACAAAACGTGTCGTCCGCAAACGCATTGGACATCGCCCCTGAATCTTGGGACGACTTAGGACACAATTTTGCATCCTGACTTCACCTGCGTCATGAAGTTCAGACAAGCCTGAACGAGCGCGGAAGTGGGCGAATGTGTCCATTTTGAATCTGTCCAACTCTTGGACACATTCAGACGAACTTGGACGCATTATACGGATACCATATCGAGACGGAATGGTAAATTTGGACGACGTTGGACGATGGTGGACACTTGTGGACGGGGTGGTTTCGACTCTGTCCGATTTTGGGACACTTTCAGATGCATGTGGACTCTATATGCAGATGCCACATTGTGTCCGAATGTACAAATTTACCTTTTTTATAGTGACTTTCGGATGAATGCGGAGGAGACTAAGACGTCCGCATTTGTCTGAAACAGCCCAGATTTGCGTAAAGTTAGGAATTTAAAATCAGAAAAATTGATGTGTAGCCAATTAAAACGCTGTCCCCAGACAACAAATCCCCCCCCCTGCCCCCCCCCCAGGTCTAGACCCACATTAAGCCGCCCTCATGTTCCCCCTATGTGTACGGTTGTCTTCCCCAGGTGTGACCTTCGCGTTTAATCTCCCCTTCAAGTTCAGTCCAGCCATTCTCCCTCTACCTTGTCCTTCTCCTGAGCGAAAGAGAGAGCTCCTGCAAGAAGAGAGCCCCCTCCCTGTGGGTGAGTTCTTCCTGCGTGTGTGTAACCGAGAGTGATTGTGATACATGGGTTGCTGGAGAATGGAGCTCGTGAGATAGGAGTCGTGGAGTTGCTGCGCTGGGGGTTGCTATCCGTGTGTTAGTCCTTAACTTTAGGTAAGGAATGGGGTATGTCCTCGCCAGTTGAGGCCCTACCCACAAGTAGAGTGCATGAGTTGTGTTTCCTTTGATCGATAGTGTAGATTGTTAGTACTCTATAGATTTAGTTAGCTTTGTGATATTTTCTGGTTGATGGTCCGTAGATTGTCTTGATTATTTCCTTGTTATTTCCTTCATCTCTTGTGATTAGTGCTATGAAATATACCCTATGACTTTTTTTGTGAAGTGTAGAATGGTTTGCTGTGAATTTAAGAACGAGGAATTGAAAAGAGAAGTACGTGAGGATGTGATAAGCATGAATGACTATAATTTTCTTTACTCATGCTAGTTTTAATCTTGTTGCTTATTTCCTTACTTGCGGTTAGTTAAATCTCTTTGTGTAAGTTGTTAATCACTTGTTGTTAGGTATGTTTGCTTAACTAGTAATATATAACAATCTTGAGACGTTAATCAAATTAACTAGAGTAATTAACTAACTAGAGTGATTAGGATTGAGTATGTTAAATCAACTAATTTAATTAATTAACTAGTCATTAATAACTAATTCGAACTTGTATAACTAGTTGTTTTATTAACAAGTGTTAATCACTTCATTAAGCATGTTAATTAACTAGGATCACAATGTATTAACTAGTTGAGCATGTAATCAATCTTGGGCAGCATGTTTAACCAATAAATCATTCATCGTAGTTTATCAAATTAACTAATTAGTCTAAACAAGTGAACTAAGTAGTATTGAGCATGTTAATTAACTTAGATAATAATGGTAGATAATTCAATTGTACTTTACTTGAACATGTAATTTATTAGAATAATAGAAGCATGTTAATTAGCTTCACTAGAACTAAGTAGCTTGTTTATTATGTCACTTCAACTAATTGGTGATAACAAAATGAAAGCATGTAACATGAGTAGGTAATTAACTAGGATAATTTGTAGCAAGTAAATAGTATGTTTAATTGTTAGCATGATAAATCAATTAGTAGCATGTTAGTAACTAGGGTGTGACATGTAATTAACAAGTAATTAGCATGTTTGCATGGCTTGTTTAATTTAACTAGTTATCAATTTATCTTCATTAATATTTTGTGTATTATTTTTTATTGCAATTACATCCATTGTAACTTCTACAATTGAAACCTTGCTTTATTTGAGAATTATTAGAGAGAAGCTGAAAGATGAAGGAACTAAGTATGAATGAATTAAGAGTTTCAATTACGATGTTTATTTTCCCTTTCGATGTTATTGTCTTCTTAGTGTTTGTCTTCCTTGTGTTCATTGTAAATCACAGTCTACCCAACCTGAGCATGTGTAATTAGATTAGGAATATTTTTTGAACATGTTAATTAACTAGGCTAACTAACTCAATAATCCAAACTTGAGCATGTTAATTTATTTGGATACCTAATTAGAATGATAGAGGTAATTATTTCCTGAGCATGTAAATTAACTAGAATAATAAATGTAATTATTTCATGATGATGTAAATTAATTAGGATAACTAACTAGAATAATAATAGTAATCTTTCTTGAATATGCTAAGTAACTAGGATAACTTGAATACTAAATGAAATCTTTTGGAACATGTAAATGGATTAGGAAATTAACATGTTAATTAATAGTACGTTTCGATTTCTAATTCGATTATTATGTTCCATCAGTTTGAGCATGTTTGCATCGTTTCAATTCATTATATATATTGTTTTGATATGGGTGTTCAATTATGTATCCCCTTATTGAGTTCGTTCATTGTTCGACTTCCTTATGTGCTTCGTTGTTTACAATTCTATATAATTGTTCTCTAATTTGTGCTTTCAATTTCTGCTATTTAATTACTTTCCTTATATGCGTAAATTTAATTACTGTTAATGTTACATGATACTGCATCATGCATCACGTCATAGGGAGGATGTGTCATCATGCATCATGTTCATAGAAATCAAGTAGGGTGTATCACAGGGTGGTACCCACACATGCATAATGTGAGGGGGAAAATGTTAAGAAAATGATGAGATGAGAAAAAGAAGAAAATGGGGAGTTGGGGGCGGATGGGTAGTCGGATCTAGTCTGGCAGCTAGGCACAACCCTTACCTTGATGGGAATGGGACCTAGTATGCACCCAAGAGATTAGGCCGATCAACTATACCATTCCATACGGTTCCTTCAACCTCCTGCTCCATGTACGAGTAAAGAAAAGAACCAACAACGTAATGAAAAGATTGGTTTGGGTGGCCCCATTCCAAAAGAACTAAAGAAAGGCATAACATATTGCATAAATCTTTTTCCTGACTAAGCCTTTGGGCTTATAGTTCACTTGTGGTGTAGGTGTAGGTACTTATACGAGGAGACGACTAATAGATCAAAAGCAGGGACGAAGGATTTGCACACACGAGACTCGTGGCTGGCCAGGCTAGAGAGAGTAAAAGAGATAACGGTTGTAAATAAATTGTATTTAATTTTTTAGTTTTCATTTCTCAAAACACAGTATTCAATTATTTAGTGTTCCTTTAGTATTTCCTTCTCAAACAATTTACGCTTCCACTATGTTTTAATAAATCAGTTATGTTGTCATAAAAGACTTTACAACTGCTTCCGCTATGTTTTAACGAAAAAGGTTTTAACGGTCCGGTTTCGCACTTTGGTATTATATTAAAAAGGTTTTAATTTAAGGTTTTGGCGGTTTGATAAAAGTTTTAAATTTTAGCAAATTCTTAAAGGAAAAAGAAAAATTGGGTCGTTGCAGAGAAAAATTGAGTAACAAATCTCTCAACAAGCAGAACATCCAATTTCTTTCATTCAATTATCATGATAACATCAACTACAAACAAAATCTTGTGATGTAGGGCCTCCACTTGCCAACTACACCCTATTTCTTACCCCACTTGACGATTTCTTATAACCATACGCTTCCCTTTACGCCAAAAGCAGCAACTTTCTTTCTCTTCTTCACGTTCTTGGTGCTCTTTCTTTTCTCCGTAAGGAAATTCAGAATGTCATCCACTTTTACTTTTGTCTTCCTTTTAATAAGGAGAGAAATCTCCTTGAGACATTTCGGCATCCTTGAGATTCGCCAACAACTCCTAGGTGGCACCACATCCAAATGCCATATACTAGCATATTGTTTAAGGAGGATAATGAAATTGAAACGCTCGCAAAAGGAAAGCCAAAAACACCAGCTAGAAGGGAGCAGATTACTTTTTGAAGGATTGCATAGCCGCCGCAATTTGCCGCTCCCAGAAATTAAATGTGAAGGACGTTTGTTTTCCATAAAGGACGTCCCTCAACGCGAATCCTACGGTCCTATTTCGTTCACTTCCTCATCCGACGGTTTTAACACGCATCCATTTTTCTTTTTGATTTCCACGTGGCTCCGTCCTTGATTTAATGACAAACATCTCCCTTGCTAATCTAATGGTCCTTAATTCATTTGATATTTCTTAGGCCTCATCTAACAGTCGATAGTTTGTCCAAATTTCTCCTACGAGACATCCGTTAATTTCCTTGACATGAGGGACGTCCATTCCTCGATAAGGGACGTCCGTTCTTCAATAAGCCTTTCCTCCCTTTATTCCAAATGACACCATCCCACTTAAGTCTTAACACTATTCCTTTTATTTATATTTCGAACATCCTTTGTCCATTAGGGATGTCCCTTCCTTTCCATTTCTTCTTATTTCCAGACGAAGTTGCTTTCTACTTACTATTAACAAATGATGCAACCCGCTTTCCATATTCAATAACAGACGTCCATTTTCCCTTGAGGGAGGTCCGTCATAACCCAAATGGTATCGTGAGACTTGGGGAGAAGAAGAGGAACTCTTGGAAAAGTGCTAACTCTATCCACTTTTGAAAGTATTGAAGATCAATGCAACAACTTCATAAACATTAAGGTAATGTATGTTTGTATGTGTTTTACCCTTGAGCTATATCACTAGAATTAGGTTATTGTTTACTCAAGGACATAATATTTATGTTGTGATAGATGCTAGGTTCTATACTTGTTTTTTATGAGGACTTGACAATATGCTATTCGTGTTAGAAATTAGGCTCTATACATGACAAACGTGTTCAAAGATATGTTGTCTTCTTTAGGTGTTAAGTTCTATATATATTCATGTTATGTTTTATGTTGAGTTGGGAATATGATGATGATTTTTAGTGTTTTGTACTTGTTAACTTGAGGAATTGATGTATTGACGTTAAATAAGATGTTAAGTTGTATGGCACTCATGTTCATGCATCATAGTTTTCAAGAACAGATGAAAATGTTTTACATGTGATATTTTCATGTAAGAAAGATAAAGAACGCTATCATAATATGTGGTTGAGTAAAGGCTGTCATAGATGTTGGACCTATGAGAGATAAACTTGTTAATCTGGCAAGTAATTATGGGGCTTCAACAAAGACAGCGAAATCGTTACGTGCTAGGACCTCAACAAAGGCTGTAGAATTATCATCCATAGGGACTTTGACAAAGATTCTGTGGTCGTTGTGCATGATGAGCATAATAACTACTAGAGGTCTTGTGATTTGGGATGGTCTTGACAAAGGTCACGATATGTAAGTGGCGTGTCTCCCATAGTCGTGTGTACTCTTCCTTTTTCCAGTAAACAAAGGTTGAGAGGTCATAATAAGAAAAAAAGAAAAGAAAGAATGTATTGCTTGATTTTATGAAAAGTGTTTATCATATTCATAATGTATAGCATTCTTTACTAAGTCTTAGACACATAGTTTGCTTCTTGTGATGTAGGTAATCATGTTAAAGGAAGAAAGAAATAAGCAGTTGAAGAATAATTTACATGATGAAGATATTGAGTTGGTCAGGTTAAAAGATAAAAGAAAGAAAAATGATTATACATACGAATTGTTTTTGTAAACATGTAAATGAAACCTTGTTAAGAAGAAAGTTTATTTTTGTTATTTCATCTATTTTATTCCAAATGATTTTATTACGAAAAGTCTTCTGCTACACTATGATTTTAAAAAAAACGGAGTATTACAACATAGCCAACTATAGTCAAATGAGCTCACATCATTTTTCACAAATTATAAACAAAGATTCGTGAAAAAGAAGGGGCACTCAAAGACCCCTCCAATACAATTACACAAAAAGGCAACAGTCCGAAGATGACAACATCTCATGAGCTTGAAGGAAGTACTGTGAAGGCAATCCAAATATCAAGCCACACAACAGAGGTTGTCGAAAAACTAGTCAGTGACGACACAACCCAAAACAAATACACCCAGATAAGGTTAAGAGTTTTGAAACCTAAGAAGTGAGTCATCATCGCCCTATTACCCTATAACACCCTGAATTTCAAGTCCATTTTTCTTTGTAAATTACACATTTTTTTCTTTTTATTTATTTTTCAAAACCTTTAGTGTAGCGGAAAACTTTTCTCTTTAAACATTGCAACGATAATAAAATAGTAAATCATATCTTTAGCAAAACATTCATCAATTATTACAATATCACTTTTAGTTTCTTTTTGACAAAACATGTTCCATCCCACAAGTAAATTTTGTCATAACATCTTCAAGTGCTATTCACACATATGCACCACCAACTTCATGGTTCTCCATTATCAGTCTCTTCATACAATTTTACCTACATCATAAGATTTATTGAAGAGTCTAACGCTCAGTAAGTAATGAATGATATAAACATGATATGCACTTTTCATAAAACGTTTGTGTTTAAATTTTCTTTATTTTATTCTTTTTGACATTGGTACATGACACCAAAGCTAAAAATCATTAGGAGACAATCCCACCAAAGCTCCAATGGGGGCATCAACCACCCAAAGCTCCAATGGTATCTGATCACCAAAGCTTCTTATGTACTTTCATTTTCTTTTTTATCTTTCTTAATGAAAACATATGCATGTAAAACATTTTTGTTCTTTTTTGGAAAACATGATGCATAAAAATAAATCATGATCAACATAGTACTATTAAACAAAGCAACATATTCTCGACATTCACATAATTCTAATACTACATCCAAAGAAACCATCACATCCTTGAATACCACAGGTATCAACATAATAACCTATAATATTTTAATAATGTGTCTTATGTCCTAGCATATTGTGATGTAGGTCGTTAAACTAAGCACATGTAATCATTACTTACCTTTGGGATCTTAGCACAATTCACACCAACTATGAATAATTTCCTTGAGTTGGAAGACCTACATGAAACAACAAGTTAGTATCTGTATTAGACATCCATCACTTTGGCTGATTCTTAAATTCCCTGTTTTCTTAAGTAATCATGTTAAGTCAACTTATAAATTCAACCACCTTTATGATGTTTATATCATCCAAAACAAGGCATTATTATTATTATCAATAATTAGTTTTGCCTCACTTCTTTACCACCAACTTCTAAAATTCATAACTTGTATTATACATGTTTTCTTGTCTTGATTTCAATGCCCAAAGTTTCATTGAATTGTTCATAATAACATATCAAAATAGTTTAGTAATTGGAAGACATTCAAATAGGTTGGTGCTATCAACACAGAAACTGCTATGTTTTTACCACTTTTTAACTCATATAAACATCACTTTAATTTGAGAATTCTTTCCATTTATTGTTATCACCATGACAAAATCTTAACCTTAGAACACGAAAATTCAATTTCTTCATTTCTTTACTACTCAAACTTATAATTCACTTAAACTTAGAACAAAAAACCTCACTAACCTTTAGAGAGTACTTCTCACTTCAGAGAGGAGCTTAAACCCGTGGCTCACTTGTTTCTATTTTGAAGAGTGAAATCCCTCTATTTATAGAAGTTCAAGGCAGTGATTTTACCCTGTGAGTCATCATTTTCAACAATCACAATGAGACATTATAATTTACATAGGCTAAAAATTGTAAGCACAATCGTCATCTCAATCCATTTTAATTGGTGGCTCTTAATTGTCTATTTAATTCTTAATTAATCTTGAAAGCAGATTTCTAAATAATTCTCTACTACAGATTTTTGCACATTCACGGATGCCTAAGTGTCCGTTGCGGATACATTTACATCTATAGAGAATCGTTGCCACAAATATTCGATCCATCCGCCAATCTCTTATTGCCACTTCATCCCACAAATATTCACTATTTTTCATGGATGCATTTCATCTGCGGATACTCTTTTCCCCGCAATTACTTAATCCAAACGACGACGTTTACGTTTATGCATGGCGACTTTCCTTTCGCACAGAATCTTTCTTGTCTGCGAGAACATCTTTCCCTAATCTAACAATTCTCATTTCATCCTATAATTTAATTTGATGGCCCTTCTTCCTCTCACATAACATCTTTTATCTCCCGCATGACATCTTTCCACAGAAAATCTTTCTCAATCCAGGGGTTCACGTTTCTTTTGCTCTTTCAATCCACAATCCATGCTTTGTTTGCTCCTTTTATCTCTTTACAACTTTAATTCAAATGACACCATTTCTTTTCTTTAGTATATTGCCGCTGACATGTATGTTGTCGTGAAAACATAAAATGACAGCGTTTACATTTATATAATTCCTATCCAAATGACATCTTTTCTCTCCCGTAGAGGAATCTTTTCTTAGATCCAACGGCTACCCTTTTGTTCACTTTTTTAGCCAACTGATCCACGACGTTCCTCCTCATATTTTCCTACCTCGGATGCATTTGCTTCCGAGAATATATAATAAAATGACGACGTTTACTTTACTTAATTATTTCCTATCAACAATTCCATTGTTCATTGGGGGCACGCATGCTTTCACACACTATTTACTTCAGATATCCATAGCTGCACTATTACGCATCTGCACTAAAACGACGTCGTTTCTTTTCACAATAGACGTCCATTATGTGACATCGTTTCTTGCTATTTTGCTGCCATAAACATTCCCCTGTGATAAGTCCATGAAAAATCCAAATTTTATAATTGTTATTTTATTTTTCCTTTAATATTCCAAAATTTCCAACTAACTAATAATAAATTTTCATCACTTATTTCCCTTGGGTATTACATACTCATTTTCACAAAGCACACAAACAAAATACCTTCCCGTTGTAAAAGATGTACTAGGATAGCCTGATGATACTTTGACACCATGATCGTTCAAAGTATTAAAAGGATTCATCCTCCCATATCTGTAACAAAACAATCAATGAAATACCATGGACATAAATATAAATGTGTAAAACTCACGTATACATACGTAGTATAAAAATTGATGTGTTGTTGAACTATTCCCGTTGGTTTTCTTATGTGGCAACCAATAAAATACGGTTTTGAAAACCATGATGTGATGTAGTGCAATAAAATATAAAATCTCTACTTTTGAGACGTCTTTTCTTATCAACTAGAGTGATGACCTCCTCGGGAATTGGCTCAAAATCCAAGAAGTCATTTAAACTTATAATAGAGCCAACCATAAAGAGTCCTTATCTAAACTGAAGGAAAAAAATAAGGAATGAGTCCTATACTAGGACTAGGAACCCAAACCGGAAGGAAAAAAGTCATGGTCGTGAACTTTGTCGAGGAGTGTAGCGCCAAGATGACAAGAATTTGACCAAAAAGGCTTCTGCGGTCATTCAGATCACTGCCACGGACGACCATCACAGAAGCCCAGTCAAAGTGCTTTTCAATGCAGATGTGCAGACCCTTCCATGGACGACAAAGTCTTGCAACAGAAGACCGCCGCGAACCACCAGCCCTAGTACCTGTCACTGACGCCCAGTGTAAGGGTTCAGGCTTGTTTAGGACATGTTGTCCATGGCTGCCCATACTATTAGAGTAGATTGTTTCCATTTTATGTCATTTACTTATATTTATTTATTTTTTCTTTCTATTTTGGGTAAGTGACTTCTCACTATCATAGCAATACACTCTTCTCATAGTGGAGATAATGCATATTGCTCTTTAAGGGAGAGAAACATGATAGCACGTAGACCCCCTACTCATTGATATAATTTGCTGCCAATGAATGAAATTTTTTTTTATATCTAAACTTTCTTTACGCTCACTAAGCTCAATTACGCTCTTTTCAATTGATCTCACTCGCATTGTGCTCGCTCGTGAGACAAAAAGCCCACTCTAACGTCGTGGACCATCTGTACCATTGACACACCTCGTGATTATTGGTATTAGAGGCAGCTTGGCTCAATTTGCAAGAAATCATGTTGAAAAAGAATTCGTTACAGAAAGTGAATTCATCGTCAGACCAGCTCGATCGCTTAGTTGACTTGGAAGAGATGAAATATGTACAAGAAATTTTGGATAACATTTGTTTTATGGAGGAACGAATGAAGGAAATATCTAAATTTCTTGTTGAGATTGCTATTGTACACAACATAATAGACACCATCTTAATTAGAGAGCTAATGGGTGGAGAACCTCGAATCTCGACAAGAGAAGGGAAAAGTGGTAGACAGTGAGAGTGCTCCACGAGTGCTATAGTTGCATCCTGGAGCTCATCGACGAGATTGACCAAGCTCACAAACGATTATCAAAGACTGTGACTAATCAGATAGAAGACTTCAAAATGATGTTTGAATGTCTCAAAGTTGAGATTGCAGAAATAATCATCAGATTGAACATCACTGAAAGCTATGAGAAACCAAGCTTAAGCTCCAAATGTAGCTGAGTTTAATCCGGTGAAAATCTCAGAGCCAAAATCATGCGAGGGAGCCTGTGATGCCAAAGAGATAGAAAGTTTCATTTTTGATATGGAACAATATTTCAAGACAACAAGAGCTGACGAAGAAACTAAGGTGACCTTATTCACAATGCATCTCATTGGGGATGCAAACGCTTTAGTGAAAATCGAAATATAATGACATATGTAATGGTGATTGTGTTATCAATACATGGGAAGATCTTAAGAGACAACTAAAAGATTAGTTCTTTCTTGAAAATATTGAATTCAATGCGCGTCAGTTATTGTGAGAACTAAAAAAAACTGGTAGTATTCGAGAATATGTTCAACAGTTATGGGGCCTCATACTTAATATATGAGACATGTCTGAAAAATACAAGAATTACACTTTTATTGAAGGGCTAAAACTATGGCCTAGGACAAAACTATACAACTAGAGAGTGAAAAGTCTCTCGAGTGCTCTCACCTTAGTAGAACAATTATTTAATTATGCCAACGAGAATCCTGGCCAGAAGAAGAATCATCCTAATAATTATAACAATACAAAGTCCCATAAACTGAATACAAGCACTACTGAAAGGAAGCCATATGTCCCAAGGGGGAATTGGTAATCAGTGACCAATGAATAAACATATGTCATGTTTCTCATGCAAGGGACCTCATCGAGTTGCTGAGTGTCCACATAGCTCAGCACTAGCAGCCATACAAGCTTCAATTCATAATGACAACCCAGGTGAAGGAGTTGTTGAAGAAGGACCCACAAAAGTTGCCAAAGTAGGAACAATGACCTTCTTATCACCAGTTCAACAAGAGATGGAAGAGCTGAAAACAACCCCTGATAAAGGCCTCATTTATGTGGAAACCTTTGTCAATAATAAGGATGTTAAAAGCACTATGATTGACTCAAGAGCTACACACAATTTCATAACATAAACGAAAGCTCACCGCCTAGGCCTTAAGCTTGAAAGGAATGTTGGCAAGATAAAGATAGTCAATGCAAAAGCACTGCAACTAGTTGGGGTTGTAAGAAGAGCTCAATTGAAACTTAACTCGTGGACAGGCCCAATCAATTTTGTTGTGGCACAGATGGATGACTTTGATACTATACTAGGGATGAAATTCTCGATGAAACACAAAGTTATGTCTATCCCATCAGCCAAATATTTGGTGATTACAGGAAACAATCCAATAGTGGTCTTTGAAATCCTTAAGCAACCAAACACCACTAACATATAGATGATCTCTATTATGCAATTCAAGAAAGGATTGAAAAACTAAAATCCAACCTATATCATCATCCCTTTAGTCGCAGATAAAGGATTAGAAGTAGTGCCATAAAAAATTATAGAACTACTGGAAAAATACAAGGATACTATGCTGAAATGCTTACCAAAGTCACTACCCCCACGCAAAGTCATTGATCATCAAATTGAATTGATCCTGAGAACTACACTCCCAACAAAAGCACCTTATAGAATAGCTCCACTAGAACTCGTAGAGTTGAGAAAGTATCTTAATGAACTATTTGAGGCAGGATTCATTAGATCGGCGAAAGCCCCATTCAGAGCACTGTATAGTTCTAAAGGAAGAATGATGGTAGCTTGCGATTGAGCATCGATTACCAAGCCCTCAATAAGGTCACTGTACCTAACAAGTATCCAATTCCACTCATCATAAATCTCTTTGATTAGTTGTACTGCGTTCAGGTTACTATCAAGTCAAATTGCTAAAGGTGATGTGCTAAAGACAATTTGTGTGACTAGATATGGAACTTTTGAATTTTTGGTGATGCCATTCAGATTGACAAATGCTCCAACAACATTTTTCACTCTTATGAACCAAGTATTTCATAAATTCCTTGACCAGTTTGTAGTAGCATAACAACATGGTATACAGTGAGACCTTAGAAGAATATAAAGTTCATCTTTGTCTAGTTTTAGATAAACTAAAACAAAATCAGTTGTATGTAAAAAAAAAAAAGAAAAATGCTCTTTTGCTCAAACAAGTATTGAATTCCTCGGTCACATCATTGAACAATGGTGTCTTCATAGGATGATGGGAAGGTCAAGGCCATCCAAGATTGGAAGGTTCCCACTTCAGTTACAGAACTACGTTCTTTCCTTGAAATACCAAATTATTATAGACCCTTTGTCAATTGATTCTCTAAGAGGGTTGCTCTTCTTATTGAATTTTTAAAGAAAAGAGTCATTTCGGAGTGGAATCAAGAATGCCAAAAAGCTTTCACTAAGAGATGGTACTATTGGCCTCAAATGAAAGATAATATAATGCAATATACCAAAATCTGTTTGGTATGCCAACAAAACAAGATCGAGAGAGACAAAGTTGCAGGCCTATTAGAACCACTATTGGTGCCTACAAGACCTTGGGAGAGCATATCCCTAAACTTCATCTCAAACTTTCCATCCACCAACGACCTCGAAGCAATCTTACTAATTATTTATTGCTTCTCTAAGTGTGTTTAATTCATTGTGTCTCCAAAATGCAGCTCTGTAGGGGATATCTCATAATCGACAGAGACACCAGATTCATCGAGTCTTTTTGGATGGAATTGTTCAAATTACTTGGATCGAATCTCAATATCTCTTCTCGTTATCACCCTTAAACTGATAGTCAGATAGAGTATTTTAACAGCTTGCTTGAAGAATATATGTGACACTTTATCAACTCCAACCAAAAGAATTAGCCAAGTTTGCTTGATGTGACACAATTCTGCTTTAATTGTCACAAAAGTTCTTCAATATAAATGAATCCATTTGAGGTAATCTGCAGAAGGCAACCAACTATGTCACACACTCTGGATCAACCATATCCAAGGAGTTGTCTAAAGGCATACCACTTCTCCAAAGAATGGAAGCAAAATGTTGAAATAGTTTGCGCCTATTTGGAACAAGCCTCCAAACATATGAAGAAGTGGGTAAACCAAAAGCCACGACCATTAGAGTTTAAAACTGGAGACTTGGTGTTAGTTAACTTGTTACCTGAACAACTTCGCTTTAGAGGAAAGAAAGACAAACGACTTGTCTAAAAATACGAAGGTCCAATCCAAGTCATTGAAAAGATTGAGAGTGTGTCTTACATAGTTAATCTTCCTACATGGCTAAAAATCAACCAAGTGATTTACATCAGCACTATAGATGAGGAGGATGAGACAAGGAACGACATCACCAGACCAGACATCTCCATCAGCAATCAGAAGAAGAAAGTAGTTGAAGAAGTCATTGCATGATGAAGCATCAGAATGGATCGCTAGGGGCATGGAGATGATGAAGTAACTTGGGAAAAAGACGAAGACTTGGAGAACTTTGTGTAGAAAATTGAAGCATTCAAGGTTAAGCAAAGTTGACAAGGATGTCAACAGCTCAAGTGGAGGAGAATGAAGGGTCCAGGCTTGTCTAGGACATGGTGTCCATGGCCGCCCATACTATTAGTGTAATGCCCCAAAATTTTATCAGACTTAAGAATATTGAATTTTGGAAATTTGGAATAATTTTTCTTTTAAGATGTATTATTCGGGAAATTATTTGAGTGTAAATTCGAAGTTTGAATGTTTATTGAAAAATTATTTAAATTATTAAGTAGGAATTGTTGGAGATTAATTGGAGGAAATGTTGATAATGGAGAATATAAAAGAATTAAAAATGGCGTCGTATGAAGAAATGAAAAATTTGCTAAATTTTCTTTAGCTTCGATGGCGTCCAAAAACGCTTTGGTCCGGTGGAGAGGTCGACTCTGGTCGCATGGCATGCGACCAGACCCAATGATTTCTGTGAGAAACAGATTTTTCAGAAAGAGTGGACGCAACGTTTTTTTACATTGTTGCGGCAGTAATCTCAGGTCCGGCAGCATAAACTGCGACCGGACTCACAGCTTGCCGACACATTTTGCTGCACTCAATGCTCGTCTAATTTCCACCCACTCTTCCTCCTTGCTGGCAGCTGTTGAAGAGTCAAAGAACGCCTATAAATAAGCGTGAATTGCTGAAGGAAAAATCACACCCAGAGAAGGAGAAAGGAAAGAGGGAAAGGGAGAAAGAAAGAAGGGGGAAATTGTGAGGAATATTTGGGAGGAAAAATTGGAGTAAGAGATTGTGGAAAAGGAAATTACTTCAGAGATTTCGAAAGCCACAATGGGAAGAAAATTTACGGGATCACCTCTTGGATTTCGGTAACGATCCTTTCCCTATCGGGTTTATTGGTTAATTTAGTTGATAAATATTAGTTAGTATTATCATTATTAATGCAATATTGTTATTATCGCAATGTTATCTTTAAAATATTAATTGAAAATATGTTATCGTTATTATCGCAATATCATTTTAGAAATAATAATTGAAAATATAATATCGTTATTATCGCAATATTGTATAATATTAGTGGTGTAATCGTACTCTGTAATTAAGTTCTGTCTAAGGAAACTTGTTTTTAATGAGGACCGTTGTGACCCTCCAGTCTTTCCTAGGAACTTACTTGGAAAGGATATTTTGTCTAAGGAGAATCGCTAAAAGCATTCTTTCCTAAGAATATTCTTGATTAGTACTGTTCACGATTAACGAAAGAAATAAAATAATAAATAATAGATTTTAATTAGTGGATATTATTGTGAAGGTATTAACAATAACGAGGGAAAAGATAAAGAGCTAAACGCGGTCCCAGGTAAGTTGATACTTACTATGTTTTGGTCTTCGGACCCTACATCGCAAGAGTTAGGATTGCATGTTGTGTGTTCTTTTAATAATATGTTTATTAGACATTTATATCATTATATAGGATTGTATGTATTCACGAGCAAATCGCATGATATACTTAATATATGTAAATAGGCATGTGGGGGTTTGGGAGATTTGATGACTGTTCATCAGTGGGGACACCATAGGATGTATCTTCCCGTTGGAGTGACGGTTAACCACATGGACTCTAGGGTTCATCATTTTTCTTATACTGAAATCCCCAACGTCTTTAACAAAGAGTGCGGTGATAGTCATGATAGTGAGGCCATAGGATGTATCTCCATGTAGGAGTGATGGATAGTTACATGACCATAGGAAATATCCGACTCTTGGTTAACAGAAAAGATGTGGTTCTTTTCTGTAATGCATTGCATGATCATGCATCACATCTGCATTGCATTTCATTCTATCACTTACTGGGTATTAGACTCATTAGTTAAGTCTTGTGATGTAGGTATGTACGAGAAACAAGAGAACAGGTCAAAGACATTTGATGAAGGATTTGCACGGGTGGATCTTGTGACTGGCTGGGCTAAATAAATGTAAATTATTTAAACAGGGTTTTTAAATTAATATTCCTTAATGCTTTGTTCTAATTCCACTGCGTTTCATAAAAGGATTTATTATTTATATTTGTTAAAAGGTTTCTAAGAAAATAATTATTACTCTGCTCAAATAATTTAAATGATTATTTCTTAATCAGATAAATTGGAAAATGATTTTTTTTTTGTGAAGGATTTAACAATCGGTTTTAAAAGAAAAGTCTTACTCTGATTTTATAAAAGAAAATTTTTAAATTTTACTCGATTTTAAAAAGAAATAAAAACCGAGATGTTATAGGTGGTATTAGAGCAACTGTGTTTTTAAATCGGTTATGTATAATGTCTACCAGCACAAGCTTCGATGTGGAAATGCTCTATCAACTATAAATATTCTTTCTAAAGTATTTATTTCAATGGAATGAAAAATAGTAATAATTAAAGGTTTAAATAGAATAATTGAACAAACATTAAATCAGATAAATAGATAGATTTTAAATAGAAAGAAGAAGATGTAAAACTAATATAGTAGACGAAATAAATATTTGATAAAATAAATAATAAATAAATAAATTTTGGGACATTTATATTTGGAAGAATACAATGGATATAAAATAAAAAGAGTGAGACTATCCTATATAGTATAGCAAGAAGGTTTATAGGAAAGAAATAATACTGTGTTAGGATAAAGATATTTTCTTTTGGATTAAGTAAACAGTATTGGAACCACTTAGATTTTACGAGTAAGAAAACATAAGTTGGATTTCACTTTGGAAAAAGAAAAATGAGAAAGCCCAAATAACCCTACATAATAAGAAAACCAATTGGACGAAGTTACCTAAGTTGTAAATACCTAAATATTCACATATAAGAAAGAATATTGAGGACATGCAAATTCCATATTGCCCCACCTTAACAAAAAGGAATTAAAAAGAATATTTTCCCTCGTGGATACTCTGAGCAAAAGCGAATTGTGGAATATTCGGAAATGATGAGGAACATCATTAAAGGTGTTTTGGATTATGACAATAAGACAATTATACAGTAAAACCTTTAGCAAATATTAATTCCATTACAATAAGGAGACTATCAATCAATTGACCAGTAGAACCACAATTTCAACCCTTAACTGATGGAAATAATTAATCTTGGAATACCAAAGTAATTATGATAGCTTCACTTACAACCATTGTTTAATGAAAGTTACTAATCCAGCCCATGTTAAGAATTATGAAGGACATAAGAACTATTAATAAAAGGAATGTAGAAAAGTGTAGCATGATCCAGGCCTTGGTAGAACTAAAGTTACCATAATCAAATATGTGGATACAATAATGTAGATAAAAGAGAATTTTATGACAAACGATTTGATTGTGCAATAAGGACAAGCAAGTTGGAATAATAAGTTGAAATTTATTCATTAAGGAATAGTACCAAGTGTATGGACGCAAGTGGCATAGTTACGAGTTGTCTTAAAAGTAATAAATATAAGAGACTACACTATGCAAGGACGTGAGAAATGGATTTATTAAGATATTGGAATACCTTGTGTTTAAAAGGTGATTTATACAAAGAATATATCAAAGATTCTTGATGTTAAAAAAAATAGACAATCGAAACCCAAGGTGTAACAAACACAGTAAGTGAAGTACTTGGCTTAAATATATCTAAAGTAATAGTCTTAATATTAAAAAATATAAGAGTTAAAAGAATGATATATTTTAGAAAAACAATTAGAGTAAACTATTTATGGAAATTAATAATTAATACGCTGTGGAGTTATAATGGATAAAGAAAGTTGTTTAAACCGAGGAAGTAAAAAGTTCACTCGTTGTTTCCCCGCTCTAACATTGTGCAACCAGGCTGACTCGTTGTTTCCTCGACAACGAGTGCCGCATGCTCCTTTTCTATTCCCTTAAGAAAGAGGATTGTGAAACCCAACACACACTCATACTAGATGCAGATGTCCGGGTCCAGCTATGGATGGCTGGCCTAGAAGCCTAGTCACTTACTATGGACGTCTGGTCTCAAACATTTACACTCCCACAGTTGATCGGACTCAATAGAGATCGACTGGGGACGATGTTTCCATCAAAGATCTGGGAGGAAACTTATCCCTCTTTGCCTTCTTTCCCTACCAATCGACCAATACTCATACATAGACTACTAATCTACCCAAATATTGTGGTAACAACAAACAGATTTGAGTTTCCAAGCTCAAATCTGAATCTAACTTTTAAGCAAAACTTTAAACACGTAAATGGAAAGGAGAGACAACTTATCCACAAAATCTTTTCAGAAAAGTTGGAAATTAGAGCATCATGAATACGAATCGAGAATCAAAGATCTGTCTTGTGCAACTTTGCTCTCATTCTCTCTTTGGCTCTCACTCTCGGTGACAACAGAAAAAGGGATGGGTTCCTTCCTTTCCATTTCTAAGTAATTAAAATTTTATTTAATAATTAATTAATTTAATATATATAATATTACATATTAAATAAAATCCTTTTAAATCTCTATTCATTGTAAATCCAAAACGGTACCCGAAATTAAATCCAAGGTAACTTAAAATTTACAAAATGAAATTTTATAAGTTATTTACCGTGCAGTGAAGCCCAATTTTACTGATTTAATCATTTGACTAAAAATTCATATGTGGCCGCTATGCGACAAAACGGGTCAACAAGTTGATCAATGAGCTGGCTCATCGTACTCGATTGATAAACCCCCTTCTGCTGACCCGCTATAAAACTCTAACCACAGGCAAGTCAAGGGTTGAAATGTTAAACTTTGAGAACAGAGGGAAAAAATTGCGAAGGATTCAGAAGATTCTTGCTTAGAAAGAGAGATCAGGGAGGAGGAAGGTGGATAAGTCTCTTTCAAATCTTTGTCCAATTAATTTAAATACAGTCGATTAGATTTAAATATCATCAAGGAAAATACAGCTTACCTTGTGTCACATGCATATACAATCATATTCAATCCAAATAAAAACAAGGCTATACACTCAATCTTAGAAATTATTTTTCATGACAATTAATAGGAAAATATCGTGAATTTTCCTTTCCCCTTGAACTTGAACTCGTAATAAGAATTTGCTTCAAACTTTCTCCTACTTCCGTGACCAAGTAAACATAAAGAATCTCTCTCTCTTTCACACACACACACACATATATATAAAGTCAAGCTGATTTTATATATATCTATATTAAAGCAAAAAGGAATCTCTCTCTTACTTTCTCATATATATATATATCATATCATGTTTAAAAGTCATGCGGATTATTAACAAAACAATCACTGTACTATAAAATAAATTGTTAGAAAAAAACACATGAAGGACGAATATAGAGGAAGTGATACTTTTTCATTTAACTGAACTTGCCTTTATATAGGCTTACAAAAATAACGTAGAATACTAATAGTTAAAGAAAACCATAAATGGCATCAAGTGCCCATAACTTCTAAAACAAAGAAAAACTCCCCATTAACTCTCATAATTTCCTATAACTCAAAAGTCACTACCGGTTATCCACATTAACCTCAACCGGTTACAAAAAACCAAAAGCCACACATTAATACAAACTAAATGCCACAAATAAAGTTTAATAAAAAATCTTTTATTTTCTCAATATCAATGACAAGTCAATTATTGAACAATTTTCACAAACAACTTAAACACTGAATTATGATAAATGAACAGAGCAAACATCGTTGTTACGTTTTTCGTTAAAAAACTGTTGTTGTTCCTCTACGAAAAGTGAGTCCTTGAAATACGATTAAGGAAATATGACTTTTCGCAGAGAAATGATGACTTTTCTGCAAAGGAAATATGATTTTCCTATGCAGAAAGATAACTTTCTGTAGAGGAAAAACAACTTTCTAATGCAGAAAGACAACATTCTGCAAAGGAAAGTTGTCTTTTCGCAGAGGAAATATAACTTTCTTCTGCATCTTTTCTTTGTAGATAAGAAATAAATCCATTGTCTTCTTCATAAAAAACCACAAACAAGTTGTGATTATCCCATAAATAGTAAAAAAAATTTAAATCATTCGATATCTAAAACATTATATATTCTTTTACAAAATCTTTTAAATTATAAAACTAAAAAAAATTAAATTCATCTTATATAGTATTTTCTCAAATCTTATCAATGGGTATTAACTTTTTTCCACTGAAGTATCAAAAACCACAAGTTCTTGCAGTTTTTTCCATGGGTATCAACTCTTTTCCACTTCAAATTCTCTGAAATGATATGGTAGAATCATTTTCCTCAAGTTAATGGTGATGTTTCCTCCATTCATTTCTCTTAGGTCAATGTTTAAGTTATTAGCAAAAATTATTCAGTGGTTAACTTGTTATTGATTTCATGGTACAGTGGTTATTTTGTTAATTTCTCTTTTATTATATATGTGTGTGTGTGTGTGTGTGTTCTCTCCTGGGTTGATCACGTAGAATTTGAATGAGTCTTGATTTCTCCTTCTGTATAAGTACAAACTTCAATGGTCTCACCTTGCATGGTTCGTGGGGTTTGCTAATATTGGGCTCGGCCCATATTTTGTGGGCCGAGTATAAAAGAGGGTTTTGTGGTTAATAAAACCCTAGAGAGATAGAGTGAGAGAAAAGAAAGAAGAAAAAAGGTTTTTGGATTTTCAGAGGTAGTCATACGAGAATTGCGTTTCCTCAAGAATCAACCGTTGGATCACCTTGAAATTCGAACTGTAGGTTTGAGACATCAAGGAGTATATTCTAAATGGTTGAGACTGTCCTTCGCGCACTCTAAGGCACTTTGTTGGGGTAAAAACATGACTGCAGTTTGGTAACCCTAGATTTATCCTCTCTTACGGTATTGTTATCTTCCAAGATTAGTGTGTTAAATCTTTAAGAATATTGTATGCCTCTAGTTTGTTAAAACTAGAAAGAATTTTGGTGTACCCATTATATTTGTTATAGTGGAAGGTTTGATTAAGTGGCCTACAAGTCCCATGATTTTTTTGCTCTTACACTTATTGAGGGTTTTCCACGCTAAAACTTGGTGTTATTGATCTCGTTAATATTGTTGGTTTGCGTTGCCTATTTGATTGCACAAAATAGAGAAAAAAATATTTTTATTCCGTTGTATTTGGATTCTTTTTCTCAACCGATAGTTTCTTGCCATTCTCAAGGAGGAAGATTTCAAGCAAAAATGATGTTTCGTCTTCTTCTGCTTTTCATTGTTTGGTCTCCCAGATTCTCCTCCTGTGATCATTTAATGGAGGTTAAAAGCTTTGAATCAAGAACCAACAGTGGTTAGAATGGTCTTCTGCGATCAATCTATCTGTCTGGGAATTCACAAACTGCTCTAGCATCTTGGCGCGTAAGCAGCGAAGAGAAGAAGCCGTTAAAGTTTGCCAATCCAGCGGGAGGTACTTGTAAATACTTCGTAAAAATATACAATAATAGCAAGCAGGAGATGCAGTTCTCTGGTTTCTCCATTGTTGTGTTCGAAGCAGCCGTCAAATCACTTTCTTTTCCTCTGAATTATGTCCATGAACCCTTCTATGGCTCGTACGATGACATGATCAAATCAGTATCCAATGGGGTACGATCATAATTATAGTTTTTTTTTCAAAAAACTCCATTAATATGCTTAATGGAAGTTTTAAACTGTTAATGATTCTGCAGACATTTGACGGGGCATTGGGAGATATAACAGTACTTGCTCATCGACTTCAGTGTGTGGACTTCACGCAGCCATACTTGAATTATGACTTGATGATGATAGTGCCGGAAAACCCAATTAGATGGAACAAATTGTGGGATTTTCTAAGCCCATTTGCGTGGGAGATGTGGCTGGGGATGATACTGATGCATTTCTTTGTAAGCTCCACCATTTGGCTGATCGAACGTGGGCAGAACGTCGAGCTCAAGAGTCTGGGGGACATGCTTTGGTTCTCCGTCGCCGTCATCTTCTTGCTCATCGTAAGCCTCACGAAGATACTCCCATCTATAATTCATAATTTCTGCAAATTTTAGTGGATTTTATTAAGTTTGATCATAAACAGGAGAGCCAATCAGGAAGAACTTGGCTCGATTTGTGCTTGGGCCATGGCTGTTTGCAATTCTTAGTCTAACAGCTTGTTTCACGGCGAGTCTTACTTCCACGATGACTGCCACCCTTACAAACCCATCGATTCTGACTGTCGAAGAAGCCTTGTCGTCAAATGTTGTCGTTGGGTGCAACCGGAATTCATTCTTTAAAAGGTATTTGACCGAAGTGCTTCATTTCAGGGAAGATTTGATCGTGGAGATGAACTCCACTGACGACTACCCTTAAGCTTTTAAATCCAAAAGGATCAAGAGTACGGTCCCTCGAAATTACTAACTTAATTTCATTAACCTATTTAATTTGTGTCTTTTGGTTAATGCATCTTTTAAATAAGTGTCTTTGTTAATGTATGTCTTTAATATGTTTTTGGTCAAAGTCTAAGTATTTGTGAAAAGTCATCTAAAAAGTTCTCATTCATATATGCAAGGGTACATTAGTTCATGTACTTGCATGAGTTATTAATGGGTAGTTAATGTAACTAAGTGATTCATTGTGTACTAGTCAATGTATTCGATTTAATAGGTGGTTCATGTATTGTATTATACATGTACCAAATAATCCTATAAATAGGATATGAGTGTAGACATTTTGTATGAAGCAAATTAGCCAAAGCAATTCAAGAAAAAGTTTATTTAGTTCTCTCTTTTTCTTTATTTTTTCCCTCTCCAAAAATCCTCTTCTTCATTCCAACAAATTGGTATCAGAGCTTAGTTTTCGATCTTGTAGAAATGTCGAATTTTACATTTTCGTTCCATTTCCCTCAACTTACCAATGACAACTACGAGAATGGGTGCATTTGTATGAAGGATTTGCTCGACTCGCAAGATGTATGGGAGATTGTCATTAGAGGCTATAACGAGCCTCATGATGATTCCGCTTTGACTCAAAATCAAAGGGAGACTCTCCAAAGAATGTGTAAGAGAGATCAACAAGCTCTTACCCTTATTCATCAATGTTTGGATGAAGCCATTTTCGAGAGAGTATCAAATGCGACTACTGCCAAGCAAGCATGGGAGTTTCTACAAAATTCTTATCAAGGAGTTGATAAGGTAAAAAGGGTACGTCTTCAAATCCTATGAGGAGAATTTGAAGCATTGCGAATGCAAGATTCCGAGTCCCTAGCGGATTTCTTTTCGAGGGTTTTGGCCATCGTCAACCAAATGAAGAGATATGGAGAAAAAATGGAAGACGTTCGTATCAATGAAAAAGTTCTTCACTCGTTACATACAAAGTTCGATTATGTGGTTGTAGCTATCGAGGAGTCCAAAGATTTAGCTACTGTGATGGTTGATCAACTCATGGGTTCTTTACAAGCTCATGAAGAGAGAATCAACAAAACGAAAGAGCCAATCGAGCAAGTTCTAGCCACCAAACTCTCGTTGAAAGAAAGAGAGAATGAATGTGGAAGAAGCCAACGAGGAAGAGGAAGAGGAAGAGGACGTGGACGCGGACGTGGGCAAGGTAGAGGAAGAGGTCGATGACGTCAAAATCTCGATAATGAAGAGAAGAGTCATTTCGTAAGAGAACGTGGTAGAGGAAGTCACTCAAGACAAAATGATAGATCAAAAGTTCAATGTTACAATTGCCAAAAGCACGGACACTATGCTTGTGATTGTTGGAGTCCTCCTCAAAATGTCAAAGAAACGGCGAATTATGTTCAAAACGACAAGGCTAAAGAAACCTTGTTCTTAGCTTACAAAGGAGAAGGAAGCAAGAACAACATGTGGTATCTTGGCAACGCGGCAAGCAATCATATGTGTGGCGATAAGAGCAAATTTAGTGAAATTGACAGCTCCGTGACTGGATTAGTCACATTTGGAGATAATTATAAAGTTCAAATTGAAGGCAAAGGTACAATTCTAATTCGTATGAAAAATGGCGGTCATCAACTTATTAACAATGTTTATTATGTTCCGAGTATGAAAAGTAATATTTTGAGTTTGTGACAACTCTTGGAGAAAAACTACGAGGTTCACATGAAGGATCATATTCTTCTACTTCAAGATGATAGAAGAAATGTGATTGCAAAGGTACCGATGACGAACAATAGAATGTTTTTGTTGGATATTCAAATCGATGTTGCTAGATGTCTAAAGACTTGTGTGAAAGACACTTCATGGCTTTGACACTTATGACTGGGACATCTGAATTTTGGTGGCTTAAAGCTATTGGGACAAAAAACAATGCTAAAGGGATTGCCATCCGTAAACCAACCAGATCAGCTATGTGAAGGATGTCTTGTTGGAAAACAATTTCGAAAGAGTTTTCTGAAGGAGACGACATCAAGAACAAGTAAACCACTTCAACTTGTTCATGTTGATGTATGCGGACCGATTAAGCCTCTCTCGTTCAGTAAAAATTGGTATTTTCTCCTCTTCATTGATGACTTAAGCAGAAAAACTTGGGTTTATTTTTTGAAGGAGAAATCTCAAGTTTTTGACATTTTTAAAAGATTCAAAGCATATGTAGAAAAGCAAAGTGGGTATTCCATTAAAGGTTTGAGATCAGATAGAGGAGGTGAGTTTACATCTAACGAGTTTAATGAGTTTTGTGAAGCAAATGGCATCCGACGATTCCTAACTGTTCCACGATCTCCTCAACAAAATGGCATAGTAGAAAGAAAGAATCGAAGCATTCTTAATATGGCGAGAAGTATGCTAAAAACAAAGAATATGCCAAAAGAGTTCAGGGCAGAAGATTTTGATTGTGCAGTATACCTATCAAATAGATGCCCAATGAGAATCTTATGGGACAAAACACCTCAAGAAGCATGGAGTGGAAGAAAACCAAGTGCTTATCATTTAAGAGTTTTTGGAAGCATTAGTTATGTGCATGTCCCTGATCAAGAGAGATCAAAGCTTGATGATAAAAGTAAGAAATATATTTTCATCGGTTATGATCAAAGATCCAAAGGCTATAAGCTCTATGATCCAATTCTAGAAAAAAGAATTATTAGCAGAGATGTTGAATTTGATGAAGAAGATTCTTGGGATTGGAATGATGAAGACAAAAAGAGGTATGAATTCTTTCCTTTATTTGATAAAGAGAATCAAAGTAGAGAACTACAAGAGCTCGTGGCACCTCCAAGACCACCAACGATATTAGATACACCTTCTTCATCAAATTCTAGTGGAAGCTCAAGTGAAAGAGAGGCACGCATGAAAAGTCTTCAAGATATTTATGAGGTAACTGAAAATTTAAGTGAAGATCTAACTCTCTTTTGTCACTTTGTCAATTGTACGCCTTTAGTGTTTGAAGAAGTGGTGAAAAATGAAAAATGGAGAAATTCCATGGATGAAGTGATTGCATCAATTGAGAAGAATGAGACATGGGAGCTAGTTACTATTCTGGAAGGCCAAAAGCCCATTGGTGTGAAGTGGGTCTTTAAAGAAAAGAAGAATGCAAAGGGAGAAGTGGAGAAATATAAAGTCAGGTTAGTGGCAAAAGGATATAGTCAACGTCCAGGTATTGACTATGGTGAATTATTTGCTTCCGTTGCTCGCTTAGAAACTATCCAGTTGATTATTTCACTAGCGGCTCAAAAGAAGTGGAAAATTTATCAAATGGATGTCAAATCTGCATTCTTAAATGGAGTTCTCGAAGAAGATGTCTACATAGAACAACCTCAAGGTATGTTATCAAAGGCTATGAAGACAAAGTATTAAAGTTGAAGAAAGCATTGTATGGCTTGAAGCAAGCTCCAAGAGCTTGGAATAGTCAAATTCACAAGTACTTCCTTGAAAATGAATTTACAAAATGCCCATATAAGCACTCTCTCTATGCTAAGGTACGTGAAAATGGAGATGCTTTATTTGTTTGCTTATATATTGGTGATTTGATTTTTACGGGAAATAATCAGAGTATGTACGAAGAATTTAAGCAAGCAATGACAAAGGAGTTTGAGATGACAGATATTTGTTTAATGTCAGACTATCTTGGCATGTAGATCAATCAAAGAGATGATGAAATTTTCATATCTCAAGAAGGGTTCGCTAAAGAGATTTTAGAAAGGTTCAAGATGGAGCATTGTCAAATCGTGAATACTCTTGTGACATGTGGAGTGAAATTATCAAAGAATGGGGAAGGAGAAAAAGTTGATTCTACAACTTTCAAGAGCCTTGTTGGAAGTTTGAAGTATTTAACTTACACAATACCAGATATTTTATTTGCAGTTGGATTGGTTAGTCGATTCATGGAATCATCAACCATGACTCATTTCAAGGCAGCAAAACGGACTCTTCGATATATCAAAGGTACAATGGATTTTGGTTTGCTTTATTCATATTCTGATGAATTTAAGCTTTTCGAATATAGTGATAGCGATTGGCGTGGAGATATGGATGACCGAAAGAGCACAACAGGTTTTGTTTTCTACATGGGTAATTTAGCTTTTACATGGAGTTCGAAGAAACAACAAATTGTGACACTATCCTCTTATGAAGCTGAGTATGTTGCTGCTACATCTTGTGTATGTCATGCCATATGGTTGAGAAGACTATTAAAAGAATTGCAAATGCCACAAGAGAAAGCTACAGAAATTCTTGTTGACAATAAATATGCTATTGCATTGGCAAAGAATCCTATTTTTCATGATCGAAGCAAACATATAGATACAAGGTATCATTTTCTTCGTGACTGTATCACAAACAATGAAGTGCAAGTAAAGTATGTGAAGACTGATGATCAAGTTGCTGATATTTTTACAAAGCCTCTCAAATATGACACTTTCAGCAACTTAAGAATGATACTCAGAATTACAAGGAATTAAGTTTAAGGGAGGATGTTGAAATTATTAACTTAATTCCATTAACCTATTTAATTTTTGTCTTTTGGTTAATGCATCTTTTGAATAAGTGTAATTGTTAATGTATGTCTTTAATATGTCTTTGGTTAAAGTCTATGTATTTTTGAAGAGTCATCTAGAAGGTTCTCATTCATGTATGCAAGGGTACATTAGTTCATGTACTTGCATGAGTCATTAATGGGTAGTTCATGTAACTAGGTGATTCATTATGTACTAGTCAATGTATTAGATTTAATAGGTGGTACATGTATTATATTATGCATGTACCTAGAGGTGGCTAACGAGCCAAGCCGAGCCGGCCGAGCCTGAAAAAGTCTGGCTCGTCGAGCCTGCCGAGCTTAACGAGCCGAGCCTAACGAGCCTGCCGAGCCTAACGAGCCGAGCTTAACGAGCCGAGCCTAACGAGCCGAGCCTAACGAGCCTGCCGAGCCTAACGAGCCGAGCCTTAACGAGCCGAGCGAGCCTAACGAGCCTTAACGAGCCGAGCCTAACGAGCCAAATATACATAAATAATAATATCTTATATAATGTTTCGTAATTGATAAATACTATTGTTGCATACTATTGCATACTATTGTTGCATACTATTGTTTCGTAATTGGTGTGCGGTATCATTTATTATTATAATAATTTATTATAATGTAAAAATACTATAATTAATAATTTAATTGAATAAATATTTTTATTGAATTGAATAAATATTTTTATTACAATTTCAAAATGAAAATGAAAATTACAATTTCAAATATAAATTACAATTTCAAATCACAACTTACAAGATAAAGAAAATATATGAAAATGAAAATTACAATTTCAAATTTAAATAAAAATTTAGTCTTCGACATCCAAATTTTTGAATTCTTCAACTATGTCATCTTCTCGTTGTTGATCTCTCGTCACAGCGTCGTTCCAATCCTTCATGCAAATGAGTGCCTCAACGATTTCTGGTGCAAGTCTTCCTCGTTTATCATCGTACACACGTCCACCTGCACTAAAAGCAGACTCCGATGCTACTGTAGAGACTGGAGGTGTTAGTAGATCACGTGCCATTCTAGAAAGAATAGGAAATGAAATAGAGTTGACTTTCCACCAAGCCAAAATATCAAAATCCTCGGGGCAAGAAATGTTATGGTAGGTGTTAAGATAAATATCGAGTTCATTTCTTTGTGAATTATAAGAATGAACATTGCTATCTATTTGCTTAAATATATCATACATAAAATCTTGTGGATCTCCACCACAAGCACCACTACTAGAACTAGCATGCATATCATATGAAGGAATTGAACGATTATTAGAATATTTAATTTCATAAGAAGAAAATAAATTATCAATTTCATTTCTTAATTGAGCACCATTAATTGAAGAGGAAATACCTAAATTAGAAGAAATTCTATCAAGCATTATACGCACTCCATCTAATTTAAATCTAGGATGCATTATGCATGCAAAACAAAAAATATGAGGTATGTTAAGCCAATATTTTTTAAATTTTTTTTCCATTTTTTCAATTAATGCACAAAATTCGTTTCTTTGTTTAAATATTTGAAAAGTACCCGTTAATTTTATAAAAATTGGGAGAACAAGATGAGTAGTGGGATAATAAATTCCCGAACATTTATTTGTAGCTTCATAAAATGGTTTTAAAAAATCAAGAAATAAATTAGCAATATCGCAACTATTATGATCAAGAGTAATACATTTTGTTTTTTCACTAATATAAGCACAAATAACTAACCAATATGGCTTAGCTTTTTCTAACATTAAATAAGTCGAATTCCACCTTGTATCTACATCGGTTTTTAATTTTCTTGGTTTAAGTTGAGCAATTTTACAGTATTCTTTATATTCTTGTTGTCGCGTATTAGATGAAGTAATAAAAGAAATTGCAGATCGAATAGATTCAATATGTAGCGAAATATGTGACATGCCATCTCGAACAACTAAATTTAAAATATGACAAACACATCTCATATGAAAAAGAGTATTATGAGCCGTATCTAATTGAAATAACCTTTTAAATTCAAAAATTGCAACATCGTTAGCAGCAGCATTATCTAGCGTAATACTAAAAATTCTATCTCTAATAGCATATTCTTGCAAAATTCCAACAATATATCTATAAATGGTAACGCCACTATGTGGATATTCACAACTACGAAATCCTAATATTCTTTTATTTAATTGCCAAGAATCATCAATAAAATGAGAAGTTACGACAATATATCCTAAAGCATTAGGTGCACTCCATAAATCAGAAGTAATACAAATAGGCATAGACGGAGCATTTGAAAAAAACTCAATTAATTCATTTTTCATATGATTATACATTTTAATAATATCACTTCGCGTCGTACTTCTAGGGACTCGTCTAAAACTAGGATTAATATACTCTTTTATAAAATTTTCAAATAACTCGCTATCAAACATAGATAAAGGTGCTTCAGATTGTGATATATATTTTGCTACTCCTTCTCTCATTTTATTATGTGAATACATAAAATTGCCACTGCCACTAGCATTTATGAGTGTTTGTGTAGGGTCTTTCACTTGCTTGTTAGCGTGACATTTTTCATAATGCCTACCAAGTGTGCTACTAGAACTACCGGATACGTATGCATAATGTTTAATACAATATTTACATTGTGCTCTACTTTCTATTTTTCCACCAATTTTAATATCTTTTATTTCAAAATTATTCCATACCTCCGATGTTTTACTTCTTTTTTTTCTAGGTGACGATGTGGATGCATGTGCCGATGATTGATCAATTGCAATTGTGAGATTATCTTCCCTAATTTCTTCAATATCATCGTTAGTGTCATTAAAAGTGTCAATCAAAAAATCACGAGGATCCATAATTAAAAAAATTGACTACTACGAAACAATTAATAAATAAAATGATACCGCACACCAATTACGCAACAATAGTATGCAATTGTTGTGAATTGTGATCACCTCCTCCCCGAATACGAGTCCTACAAAAATTGCAAGAAAAAAATTAGTTGTTTTGTAATACACATTAAATTAAAAAAATTAAAATTATAAAAATAAAATATACCTTTGAAATTGGGAGAATGATGGAGAGATTAAGCAATTGAGAATGAGATATTGAGAGAAAAAGAGAAGAATTTGTGAAAAGATTGAGAGAATGTGAGAAAGTTGGGATGAAAAATTTGAGAGATAATGAGGAGTATATATAGAAAAAAATTTTCCAACCGTTGGAAAATTTTCCAACCGTTGCCAACGGTCCGTTGGCATTTGGCAGTGAGGGGGCTCGCCACAGGGAGGGAGCTCACCTCCAGTGCGCTCCAGGCAACGGTCTAGAGACCGTTGCCATCGCCCCTCGCCTGCTCGCCAACGGTCTTCAGACCGTTGCAAGAAACGGTCTGAAGACCGTTGCTTCTCTGTGAGAAGTTCTCACAGAGAAGCAACGTTGCTTCTCTGTGAGATTTCTCACAGAGAAGCGGCGAAGGCTTCTCTGTGAGAAATCTCACAGAGAAGCGGCGAAGGCTCTGTCGCGACGTCGGGACAGAGAAGCGGCGAAGGACAGAGTCGCGACGTCGGGAGTTCGCGACGTTAGGAGTTCGCGACGTCGCGAGTTCGCGAAGGCTTCTCTGCGTCGGGAGTTCGCGTAGGCTTCTCTGCGTCGGGAGTTCACGACGTCGGGAGTTCGCGACGTCGGGACAGAGTCGGCGAGCTCTGTCTTGCCGGCGATCGCCATTGACGCAGTCCTCGTCATCCTCGTCGTCCCGACTCTGTCCTCGTCGTCGCGAGCCCGGTCCTTCACGCGAGCTCTGTCCCCGTCGTCGCGAGCTCCGTCCCCGTCGTCGCGACTCGTCAGCTCAGGCCAGAGGGATCCCGTCTCCCCGTCGTCGTGGGATCCCGTCTCCCCGAGTCGTGAGCTCGGGCTCACAGTGAACATCTGGCGGGCTGGCTCGCCTGTTGGCTAGCCGGGCCAGCCCACCAGGCTCGCGAGCCAGCCCGCCAGGCAGGCTCGCGAGCCAGGCTCGCCGAGCTCGCGAGCCCGGGTGCTCGGGCTTGGCTCGGCCCTTCTACCGGGCCCGAGCCGAGCTCGGATCGCTACAGTACCGAGCCGAGTGGGCGGGCTGGCTACATGTACCAAATAATCCTATAAATAGGATATGAGTGTAGACATTTTGTATCAAGAAAATTAGCCAAAGCAATTCAAGAAAAAGTTTATTTAGTTCTCTCTTCTTTATTTTTTCCATCTCCAAGAATCCTCTTCCTCATTCCAACACCCTCATGCAAAAGTCTTGTTAGCCAAATATTGTACAGGCGTCACCATTTCAGCTTCCATCCAGATCAGAGGTGTTGTTTTCGTACGTTGATTTCTTTAGTTTAAGAACATCTAAATCCTTCTGTAACAACATATAATTACGATAATCTTCTTCTTCTCCTCCAGGCTTTTAGAAAAGGATCCTCCCTGGCTTTAGATATTTCGACATCCATTCTCAATTTACTACAAAGATGACAGCTGCCGCAACTAGACTCAGCTTTGCTTTCATCGTTTAACTGCACCTCGTCGTCAAAATCCAGAAGTACTCCACTGGGTCTGAGGCCATTCGCCGGATTATTCTTCATCACAGGCGGATTCGCTGGTTTTGGCTTGTTATATTCCATTTCCCATTTCGTTGGAATGAAGTTAGGGCTCATTGAAAAGCCGACAAAGTTGAAGTCGAAGGCCTCAATTTTACATCGAAAGTTGAACCCTGTCAAATTGACGTCGGCACGATTAGTCAAGGCTTCTTACCCCATTGGTCATTCTTCGAGTCTTCGAACATCTATTGTTTAGGAGTTTCCCTGTATAAACTTATCTTTTCCCATTATGATTGTGGGTTTTTACACAAGCACTTGGTTTTTATATTGTGTTTTTCTTTCATAAAATGTTAATGTCATACTAACTTGTTCTATGTGTTTTGAGTTAATGTCTTGGTAAGTCAAGTAAGTGTAGGCACATTATTTATTTTGTAGCACTCATATCATGAACTTTATACTAAAACATAATCCATTGTTCGATTTTTGTTTTAGGCTTTCTTTGTGGGGCAGTTAACCATGGTTTGGTTTTTCCCCTCCCCAAGTGATTAGATGTCACGACTCGCAAGGGATACAAGATAGAATGGGGAACGACTCGCCCAAAAACCTGAATCGTCCAATCCATTGCACTTCAATTTATTAATTAATAGCAGAAGACTTAAAATAATTATTACAAGCCCGAGCCCAATAACTTGGGCTTAATAGGTCCAATAATAATATCCAATAGCATAGTAATATAATACAAAATGAAATAACTATGCGAAAAATAAATTAAGGATGACAGTTATTCAAAATAAAGTATATCTCACAAAATATCTCTCAAGGAAGAATACTAAAATTAAAAAAAAAACTCCGCCGGATCTAAACTTGACTTGGCAATTGGAAATCCGACTGATAAAATCTAGAAATATGTCATTAGGGTGAGTTGACTAAACTCAATTAGGATTATATTTTAATAAATTTAATTAAAATGATGTTTAAGTATGCATAAATTTAAAACTCATGTTTTATAAATTCCTTTCAGAAAAATGTGTACAAAAGAGAATGTGTTTTAAATCACCCACTAATACGTGAGACATAATTATAATAGGCTGTTGTTATACAAATTAAAAATCACAGTGAAAAAAGAGTCACTCACGGACTCTAGAAACACTATGTCATAGGCATATAACAGAATAAAATCAATGCTCGGTAATCGCAAAAGCCAAATAAATACCCTGATCATGTTTAGGGATTCGAAATTCAAGGACACAACACATACATCTATCTTATTACCCATTTTAACAACAACCAACACATTCTAACATGTTGAATATGTGTAAAATAAAACAGAACCCAAACCAGGTGTATCAAACTTAGTTCATATGATTGAGTTGATCCAGAAATATAATATGTATGCTTAATTTAAACGTAAATAGTGAAAATAAAATATAATATAAAATTTGACAGTCATGAAATGCACACGTCATTTTTATATGAGACACGTCTCAAAATAATTATTTTATAAGAATTATGCAATGCAATGTACAAAAGTAAATCCCTACCTTAAAGTGGCTTACACTAGCTAAATCTCAAAATCCAAATAGCGCAAATCCAACGATCCACGAATTTTAAATTAACTATGGGTACCTATATGAAAAGTTAGGCATTAAATTCTAGATTTCCAATTATCATATAAAATTAATCTAATTTGATTGGATAGAGGATTATCCAAAAATTAAGCCCAAAACTAGTATAGAATAGGCCCAAAACTGAATTGGACAATTGTTCAAAATGTGACTTGAAATATGATTTATGTAGGTCTAAACCTGTGGCCCAAAACAGATTTACAAAAAAGGGGATCCAAAACGGGTCCAAATAGACTATTCAAGCCCTAGACCACGACCCAACCAATGGCCCAATCTGGCCCATCCACTGAGTCCTATTCGTGGCCCAGCCACGGAGTCCTGTTCGAAGCCCAAACTCTAGGCCAATTTCACGGATGCCATCGTTCTCTTCCTCAACAAGAATGATTATGCTCTTTGTCACGAACAGATCGATTATGGCTGAAGATTCCCTGTCTTGGCTAGTCATCCAACCGACCAAAGTGGGAGGATGAACACCTCACGTCTTAGCTCCTACTGAGTTGTGATACGGTCCTTTGTTACCGATGAAAATCGTACGACACAAACATCAAATTTCGTCCAAGCAAGTGGTTACTATACTGATTTTCCCTATAAGTTTAAGTTTACAATCAACCAAATTAACAATTCTAATATCCAAATTCAAACCATCAGTAGACAGAGACACAATTGAAGAGAAAGGATTGAATTTTTACCGTAATCTTGCCTCCTGACTTTTTGACTTCAAAATCCCCGGTTGACTATGAAAATCCACACAGTTCCCTTATAGAACTAGCATGAATCCTTAAAACAATTGAAAATAGAGGACTCAGAATCTCACCCAATGAATTGAAATTTCAAGGAAGGGAAGGAAATAACTCACCGATGGCAATAGTTTTTGTTTGGCTCACTTACAGAGCTTCCTAATTCACGCAAATGACCAGGAATAATAGCTTCAATGGAGGAGTTTCGCTGAGAGAGTGATGAGAAGATGGAGACTAAGGGTTGACGTTTAAGGATTGCAAGGAAAGGGAGGAACACTCAAGAATCCCCGATTGGTAGCTGCCTTCGCTGACTAGGGGAAACGTTTTTCCAAAACATCTTTCCAAATTTAATTAATACAATTGTTTTAAAAATTTTACAGATATTACATTCTTTCTCACTTAAGAAATTTCGTTCCTGAAATTTAAAACAATCTCAAAAGTATCATTGAACAAACAGGGGGTACTTAGTCATTATATCATATTCAATTTTACCAAGTTGTTTCTCTTTAAGTATGATTCTTCCACTGAACTCGAACTAAAGGTATTTCACGGTGACATGGAATTCTGATCTCACGACCAAGAATTCTTTCAGGTTCTTCCTCATAAATTACATCCTTTTGAATAGGCTCCTCAGTCCAATAAATAACATATGAAAGGTTAGGAATGTACTTCTTCAGCACAGAGACATGAAAGACATTATGAACATAATTTAGCTGTGGAAGTAACTCTAATCGATAAGCCACTAAACCAATCCGCTCAATAATCCAAAAATGATCTATATATCTTGGGGTTTACTTTCTTTTCACACCAAAACGACTAATACCTCAACTAGGTCACACTTTTAAGGACACATAATCATTGGCCTAAGACTATACTTCCCTCAGATAGAGGTTCGTGTAACTCTTATGTCAACATGAGCTATACCCAGTCATTCCTTAATCATTAGAACTTTCTCAATCGTCTTTTGAACTAAATCGGGCCTGAGAGTAACATGCCCTTGTTCTCAGCCCAATATAAAGGTGATCTGCATGGTCTCTCATATAAAAATTCATATGGTGAAATACCGATACTGGTATGATACTTATAGTTATAAATAAACTCCACTAAAGACAAGTGATTCACCCAACTATCTTCGAAATCCAGAAGACATGACCTGAACATATACTCGAGTAATCTGGATAGCATGCTCAGACTGATCATCTGTCTGAGGATGATGTATTGTACTCAAATTAAGCTATGTGCCCAAAGCATTCTGAAGGGATCCCCAAAATTTTAATGTAAATATCAAATTTTCATCAGAAACAATACTTCGTGAAGACAAACGATACCTTCGATATACAACTTACTTAACTTTGTTAAAGAGAAATTCATTCTAACAAGAATAAAATGTGCAAACTTCATTAATCTATCAACAATTACCCACACAACATCAAATTTCTGCAACGTCCTAGGCAAACCAGTCACGAAATCCATAGTAATCTTATCTCATTTCCACTCAGGTATAGGCAAAAGCTGCAACAACCTAGCTGGTCTCTAATGTTCACCCTTAATCTGTTGACAAGTCAAACTCCTCGAAACATAATCAGTTACATCCCATTTCATTCCAATCTATAAATACTGATGTTTCAAATCATTATACATTTACGAACTTCTAGGATGAATAGCAAAACTAGACTTATGACCTTCTGCTAAAACTGTCTGCCTCAAATCAAATTCACTTGAGATAATAACTTGATTTTTTGAAGAATAGGAATCTATCTGAACTAGTCTCCTAACTGTCAAACTGCACAACAACTTGAATCTTCTCAAAATTTTCCTTTAACTCATCATCAAATTTTTGCAAATCTATCACACATTGCAAAAGTGTAGGAGTTGCTATTAAATTAAAAACTCACACTGTATGAGCATTCTCCTAGTAATGTAGCTTATAATCTCCAATAATTAGACATCTCTTCTAATCATCCAAACTAAAACTAGAAAGAGATTCTTGAGGATAACAACTCAAAGCATCAGCTACAACATTAACTTTTCCAGGATGATACTCTAAAGTGAAGTCATAGTCCTCCATATACTCAATCCAACGACGTTGTCGGAGATTCAAATCATGCTGTGAAAAGAGATACTTAAACTCTTGTAATCCAGAAATATCTCAAATTCGGCACCATACAAATAATTTTGCCAAATCTTCAAGGTAAAAATAATAGTTACAAGCTCCAAGTCATGAGAAGGGCAAAGCTGGTCATGCTTCTTTAACTGATGTGATGCATAAGCTATAACTTTGACCTACTACATCATAACGCAATCTAAGCCAACTCCAATGTATCAGTAGAAATTGCATAAGGAAAAATCTCATCAGATACTGTCACAATTGGAGCAGTAGTCAAGTCTTTGGTTGAGTTCATCAAAAGCTGTCTGAAACTTTTCATTCTAAATAAATTTCAAATCCTTACTGGTCAACTGCGTTAATGACATCACAATAGAAGAAAAATTATGTACAAATCGACGATATCAACCATCCAAACCCAATAAGCTACACACAACAACGTTTTTAGGTAGCTTTCAATCCAACACGCCCTCAACCTTATCTAGATCAATGGAAATGTCATTCTGAGAAACAACATAGCCAAGAAATATGACTTCAGTCATCTAAAAATGGCATTCTTCATGTTTTGCATATAACTGATGTTCCCTCAGTGTCTGGAAAACAATTCATAGATGCTCCATATGCTCATTTAGAGTCTTAAAATAAATCAGGATATCATCAATAAAGACCACAAACTGGTCAAAATAAAGTCGAAAGACTTGGTTCATAAGATCCATAAAAGCAACTAGTGCATTGGTCAATCCGAAAAAAAGCACCATAAATTCAAAGTGTTCATATCGAGTACGAAAAAGCAGTCTTTGGAATATCTTCCTCACATATTTTTAGTTGATAATAACCAGATCTTAAATCAATCTTCAAAAAGTACATAAATTCTCCAACTGATCAAATAAAACAGCAATCCTCGACAACGAATATTTATTCTTGATTACCACATGGTTTAGTTTCTAATAATCAATACATAGGTGAAGCAAACTGTTCTTGTAATACCTCAATTTTCTATAACGGGATTTAATATGAATAATTAGGAAATAATTGGGGGAATCAGATTAGTTAGATAAGTATCGGGGTATTACCAAGGACGTATTCAGTTGATTACAATTTAACAGAATTTATTGGATTATAATTAGAGTTAAGTTACTAGGGTATTATATTGAATTACTAAATTAAAGGAGAAAAGAAAGTGAAAATTGATTGGAATTAAAATGTGAGTGAATGATTGAGGATTAAATGATGAATTAAAAAGGAAATGGAAATAAGAGGGGGAGAAGGGGGCTTAACTGGTTCAGCTGAACTAGTTCAAGCTAATGGTTGGGCTGGTCTGGAAATCAAATGAAAAGGGGGAGGTTATACGTTGGCCCAGTTTGCTGAAAAGAGAGAGAGAGAGAGTGATTGAGAGAGAGAGAAAAAGCGACCGAGAGAGGAAGACGAGTGACAACGACTGAGGAGAGCTCGGTCTTGGGCTCAGGACATTGTCTGGTGGATGAAAGTGCGATGGGTGACAATGTTGTGCATCGGTTGTCAGAAGGCTAGGGCACGGATTCATGGAACAGAATGAATCATGAGCTGCAGTGTTCGCAGTGCCAAACTATGGTGAGTATCTCAATTATTTGTGGTCTGTATGACGATTCTGCAACTGGGAATCGATATGGAATGGATTGTAGGGATGAATCAGACGATTTGCAGGGGCTTTGATTCGCTGGGTATTCAGTTTTGGTCTGGCCTGTGGTTTGGTATGAACCAGTCTGTTCGGCTGGTTCCTGCCTGGTGAAGAATGACAGCTTGCAGCTCAAGATATGGCCGAAGAATCTACATCCTTCACCTTGAATTGTGGGATAAGTTGTTAGGTGCTTTAATCTTTGGCAATTGTATATAAATACGGGAGATATGGTGTGTGTTTTGGCAATTTTGTGAAGGCCGAGTGATAGTAGGAGATGATGCAAGGATGAACGCAGTGGGATTTTGGTGAAATAGTCAAGTGATAGCATGTGAGGAGAGCTTCTAGTCAACCTATTCCCCGCTCTCTGGTCTTCTAGGGTTTCCTCCATGTAAAGAGAAATTCCCTCATTCTTTTATGGATTTTTTGATGAATATACCGTAGAAATAACAAAAAAATGGGTGTTGTTTTGTATTGCTCTTTGGCTGGTGTTGAGGTGTTCCTCCTCTGTGTGTTTTCTGTTGGTGTGTGTTGTCGTGAGAATGGTTGTATGCAACAGAGAAATGTGAGGTCGTGAGGAAAGCTTCTGGAATTTTTGTGAACAGCCGAGTTAGTTTTTGGTGATGTTGTCCTCTGCTCCTCGGGTGAGTCTCTGGAATGGGTATTCCTTCACTGTTATGGATTTTTATGGACATTAATAATGCTCTCTATGATGAAATATGCTTTAGTTAGATTATGTTCTGTGTCTCGACTTCTAAATGATAGTTGCTGCTGGGAGTTGTGTCCTGATGATCACGGTTGGAATGATGCTTTGTTGGTTGGATGTTACTCTCTGTTCTTACTACTTCTTGGTTGTGTGAGGTGATTAGATATATTATTCTGTTGGTGATTGCTATTAAGGATAAGTAGACTTAGTTTAGTAATTGCTATGTGAACTTATACTCTGAATATTTGGGTTTTATTGTTATCCAAGTGGAGAGAATCGGTTTATGTTTTGAATGCCGTTATGTGGGATATTATGGAGAAGTCATATACTTTTAAGGAGTTTTAGGTTGTTCGGTTCTCCATGATTGGTTTCTAATTGATGGTTATTGTCAAGGATAGTGGAATTGTAGAAATAGAGCTAATAATTTGTGACTATTAATAATTGTTATTTAATGATTTTGAAGGTATTGTGAAGGTTAAACTAGAGTGTTAAAATGCTTTAAGGAAGCGAAGTAAGTGATACATGTGTGCTTTGGTCTTCGGGCCCTACATCGGAAGAATAGGATATGGACGTTTCGTTGTTTACTGCTTTGATATATATTGAGCATGTCTATAGTTTTATGACCATATCTACAGTTTTACGAGCATGTCTACAATTTTAAAATCATGTCTACCGCTTTTTGAGCATGTCTATTGTTTTATAAGCATGTCTACTGCTTTCTCAGTATATCTATAGTCTTAATTAGCATGTCTACTGGTTGCGCTATTAAATTCCTTTAATTATATGTTAGAAATTGTATGCATTCATGAGAATCATGCATCACATTTTTCAAAGTCTACGAAAATAGTTTTCATGATCGGTTTTGAAAAGGAAAACAATAATAGAAATCAAATACGAATAAATGTAAAGAAAATGAGAAAGATAAGACTAAAGAGAAATGTGTAAAGAATATGAAAGGAGTATGAGTCGGTCTAAGTTCATCGCTCATTCCTGAAACGTTAATAGAAAAGAAAAACGTTTTATCTTAATGGCCGAAGTTCACCATTATGATTCTGTTTGCAATGTAAGTTCACCATGATGGCCGAAGTTCACCATCATGATGAAAAGAAAAGAAAAGAAAAGAAAAGTAAAAAAAAATAATATGAAAAGAGAAACGAATACGGATACGGGATACGGAAATGGAAACGGTACGAGTATAGATACCGATACAAAAACGGGAACGAAAATAGAAACAGAAACGAGTTTCCAGAAATGGAAACAGACACATACTGATACGGATACGAATACAGAAACAAACACGGGAAGGGATACAGAAACACGTAGGATCACAGATACGGAAATAGATACAAAAACAAGAACGGAAACAGAAACAAAACGAAAGTATGTAAGAACGAAATGATAAAAGATAAAAGAAAGAAAAAAAAAAGAGAAACTACATACTGTTTTAAATGGCACAACATGTGTATCTAGCATATTAGGCTCTATCACTTACTGAACGTTAGGCTCATAGCTTGGTCTTGTGATGTAGGTACAAGCACGAGAGAAAATGATGAACAGATTAAGGAGCAGCTGATGAAGGATTTGCACGAGCGAGACTTGTGGCTAGCTAGGTTAAGGGATTAAAAAGAATAAAGTTTTGTAAATGTAAAGTAACACTTTATTATTGTATTTTAAAAATGAATGACTAGTTTATGCTTCCGCTTTAATTTGAGAAAAATGATTTTATAAATAAATTCTTCCGCTGTTTATAATGATTTTAAGTAACGAATTAAAGTAAAAGAGATTTTAATGGTTCGTCTTCAAAAAAGAACTCTGATGTTGACTTAAAATATTTTCCGCCATTGTTTTATAAAAGGAAAAGAAAAAGTTTTAAATTTCACATATTTTAAAAAGATAATAAAAACCGGGTCGTTACAGTTTTGCTTCTTTGCAAACAAAACTAGTGCATCAAACGGTGAAATACAATTCTGAATAAATGATTTTTACAACAAATCATTCAACTGGGTTTTCAATTCATTTAATTCAGCAAGAGCCATGTAGTATGAAGCAATTAAAATCGGAGTAGTGTCGGGCATCAAATCAATACAAAACTCAATCTCACGGTCGGTTGGCAACCCCGACAGATCTTCAAGAAAAACATCAGGGTAATCACAAAATACTGATAAATCAAAATCATGTCTGACCGTAACAAGGTCATCGCTTAATGCAAAAATACTCTCGTAAGGCTCCAATCTCCTTTAACCACTCAAATAGGCTCGCAAAATAAGATTAATAGGAAACATACAGTAATTACATTGATGCACTAGGATCTTTTCATCTTTCAATGCAATGGTAATATTTTTCTAATAACAATCGATCTTATCTTTGTACAAGCTCAACCAATTAATATCTAGGATTACATCAAACTGATCAATAGGTATAACTATCAGATCGACCAATAATTCCTATCCGCCAAATATAAGGGCAGTAGATTGAACAACGAGACACATTTCGTATCTCTTATTCAAGGGAAAACTCAAAATCAGGGAATTTTCTAATTTCTCTATAGTCACATTTTCCTGCTCCAAATCATGATAAACACTGATCATATTCTGGCGATGATCAATGTTGAAATAGTTGTTTCTGAAATTTTCCTCAAACTGAGTCCATATCATCATAGATAGCAGTTAATCCAACTTAAGAGACTTCTACCATACTTCGGTGATCTTCTCAAAATAGAATGTTGCAAACCCAATCCAATACTTCGATGGAATTCCAAAAGCAATCAAATTCCTTTTGCATCACCCTTAACAAATTTTCAATATCCATTGGGTAAGCTCCACACACAAACACTAGACTTTAAATGTTTTATAATTTCATCTTAAGTGATTTCAATACAAGCCACTTTCAGAAAATTCTCCATTGAAGTCATCATTCCACTTGAACAACTCTAATCTTTGGTTCAAATATTCCCAACTGCCTACGTAAAAACTTATACTGATGCCAAATTGTACAATTCAAAGACTAATTAGAAGTCTTTACCAACAGTTTTCGAATCAGAGTCTTCAAATTCAAGGTTCTAATTTAGACTAACAGATTCCAAATATGAATGAGTAAACATTGGATTTTTGAAGGAAACTAAGGCTTTGGATTTCTTCCTATGATAGGTTTCTTAAGTTTAAATTTCACAGGCCCACACACATAACTCAGAAGAGTTCATAGACTCATATGTTCCGATAGGTTGTTTCTAATTATTTACAAAGTGTATTCCTTATAACCTCTAACTAAATCCAAACCACTCAAAGGGTCTTTCTAGCAACACCTTAATGCAAATTAATTTTTGAACGTTGTTTTTAGGCACAGTATTTGTAAATTTTTTTATATTATTTTACTATCTATTTTATTGATACCACTTTTTAAGATGAAACATGGCTCTAATACCAAAAATTCTGTCACGAACTACAAGGGACCCGAGACAAAATGGGGAACGACTCGACCCAAAGAACCAAATCGTCTGACCCATTACACTTAAATTTATTAATTAACAGCAGAAGACTTAAAATAATTATTACAAGTCAGGGCCTGATAACTTGGGCTTAACAAGTCTAATAGTGATATCTGATAGCATAGTAATATAATTCAAAATGAAATAACTATGCGAAAAATAAATTAAGGATTACAGTTATCCAAATAAAGTATACCTCACAAAATATCTCTCAAGAAAAAATACTAAAATAAAAATAAAACTCTACTGAATGTAAACCTGACTTGTCAACTGGAAATACAACTAATAAAATCCTAAAAGATGTCATTAGGGCAAGTTGATTAAACACAATAGGCATTATGTTTTAATAAATTTAATTAAAATGATGTTTAAGCATGCATGAACTTAAAACTCACATTTTTTAAATTCCTTTCAGAAAAATGTATACAAAAGAGCATGTGTTTAAAATCACCCACTAATATGTGGTACATAATTAAAATATGTCATTGTTATACAAATTAAAAATCATAGTAAAAATGGAGCCACTCACGAACTCCTGGCACACCATGTCATAGACATATAACATAATAAAAGTGATACTCAACAATTGCAAAAGCCAAATAAATACCCTGATCAGGTTTAGGGATTCAAAACCTAAGGACACGATACATACAACTGTCCTATTACTCATTTTAATAACAACCAATACATTCTAACACGTCGAATGTGAGTAAAATAATATAAACCTCAAACCAGGTCGATCGAACTTGGTTCACACGACTGAGTTGATCCAGAAATATAATATGCATGCTTAATTTAAACGTGTACAGTGAAAATAAAATATGATATAAAAATCTGACAGTCATTAAATGCACACGTCATTTTTATATGAGACACCTCTCAAAATAGTTATTTTATAAAAATTATGCAATGCATTGCATAAAAGTAAATATCTACCTCAAAGTGGCTTACACTGGCTAAATCTCAAAATCCAAACAACCCAAATCCAATAATTCACAAATTTTTAATTAAATATCCATATGAAAAGTTTTGGCATTAAATTATAGGTTTCCAATTATCATATACAATTAATCTAATTTAATTAGATAGAGGATTATCCAAAAAATCAGGCCTAAAACTAGTATAGAATAGGACCAAAACAGAATTGGACAATTGTTCAAAATGTGACTTGAAATATGATTTATGTAGGCCCAAACTCGTAGCCCAAAACAGATTTACAAAAAGAGGATCCAAAATTGGCCCAAATAGACTATTCAAGCCCTGGACTACGACCTTACCAATAGCCTAGTCTAGCCCAGCCACTGAGTCCTGTTCGTGGCCAGAACTCCAGGCCAATTGCACGGATGCCATTGTTCTCTTCCTCAGCAAGAACAACTCTACTCTTTGTCCCAAACATACTGATGTGGACTATTACTGTGTTTCAATTAAGTCTTCCGTTGACAACTTAGTCTTGGATTATGCGATTGGCTCTTCTCCGAGGATCAAGTCATTGGACTTGACGTTTCTATTAGGCTAGTATCTGGGTCATGACAAGTGTTAGGGCACCAACCACACGGTGCTGCAACACCAACAGCATAGCATGTCACGGCCTAGAACAAATGACGTCGTGTTGCGGGGGCGCATGACACACATACCAATCATGATGTCATGTCCAAGCTTCGCCTAGGCAAGTCACAACGTGAAACATGTCTCCTACAGAGGGTTCATGAAGAACTCCTCTTACTCTGCAGCTTAGCCTGCGATTTTTCTAAAGGAGCTTCAACAAAACGTCCATTTCTAGTTGTTTTTCACCAAAACTCAACTTGAAATGTATACCAACACATTCATAACTTTAAATTGAATCATAAACGATGAGTTCAACCAAGAATTTTTAGTTTTCAAACTCGAAATCGAATTCGAATGAGCAACACAAAGAACTAAAAGAAAACTAATGAGATTCATTTTCGAAATTATGTATCCTCGAAAATCGATGATAAAACGTTGAGAACCGGACGTCACAGACTCAAAAATAGGGTAAAACCTCACTTGAACTCTCTCTCTCTCTCATGGTTTTTGCAGATGAACGGGACCTTTGGCCACGTTTTAAAATTTAAAAAAAAATTATTTTATTAAAATTTTATTTAATATAAAATATATTGTAAGAATAATTATATATATAATAATTTTTTAATTCTGATTTTCCAAATGTTAAAATTTGAAAATAATATTAGGTAAATCTCCAATAAAATTTTAGACAAATTAAATTATTATTATTATTATATGGTCAAAAGTTAACAAATTAAGAAAAGGGAAAATGACAAATTAACCATTGTGGTTTTAGGTCAATGACAAGTCAACGACTGTGGTTTAAGTATTAACAAGTTAACCATTAACGTATGTGAAAATAACAAATTTAACATCGCAATGACTTTCGCCATTAAAAATTAGTCAGGACCCCCCTGTGGTGTCCCGAGAAGCCCCTGTGGTGTCTCGAGACGCCCTTGCGGTGTCCCGGGAAGTCCCTGCGGTGTCCCGCTGCTGTGTCCCGGGAAGCCCCTGCGGTGTCCCGGGAAGCCCCTGCGGTGTCCCGGGACGCCCCTGCGGTGTCCTCACGACACCCTTGCGGTCTCCTTCAAAATCAATGTTTTTATTAGATTTTCGACCTCTTCAACTTCAAACGACCATAACTTTCGCTACGAGTGTCAGAATTAGACGCAGAAGGTATCAAATCGAAGCTCTCTAAGAGATCTACGATTTGTCATTGGGTATACCAAATGACCGCCCTGTTTTGACCTCTATATCAATCGTTTAAGCTCTCAAATCTGCAATTGAACATTTTTAACCCTAAACTATGCAAGACGCCGCTGGGGTTTCCCGGGACACCGCGATGGCGTACTAGGACACCGGGGCGGCGTCCTGGGAAACTCCGGCGGCATCCCGACTACGTTTTAACGGAAAACGTGACTGCGATGGTTGATTTATCATTTACCCATACGTTAATGGTTAACTTGTTAAAATTTATACCACAGTGGTTGATTTGTCATTGACTTAAAACCACGATGGTTGATTCTTCATTTTCCCTTAAGAAAATTCAAGTTAATGGAGGTAAATTTCCCTTAAAAAACACGAAATTCACTCAAATTTTATTAATATTAAATTGATGGATTTTACACTATCCATTACAAACTTTTGATATCAGATTAAACTTTGGTTGACCTTTTTAACCAGTTGAAAGTTTTATTCTTTCTCGGTTCTAAGTTGATTGAACTTAACCATCAACGTCTCCGGGCTCAAAGCATATGTAGCAAAGTCAAGGGTTGAAATGTTGGACTTTGATTATGGAGGGAGAAGAAAGGGAAGGATTCAGGAAATTCTTGCTTAGAAAGAGAGATGGATGGAGGAGGAAGGTGGAAAATACAGCTGACCTTGCGTTACATGCAGTAACCTAAATGAATCACACGCACTTGAACTCGCAATTCGAATTTACTTCTAACTTTCTCCTGCTTCCTTGACCAAGTAAACAAAAAGAAGAGCTCTCACTCTTTCACACACACATATACATATATAAAGTCAAGCTGATTATATATATATATATGTTCTTTCCTGTGTTGATCACGTAGAATTTGAATGAGTCTTGATTTCTCCTTCTCTCTAAGTACAAACTTCAATAGTCTCGCCTTGCATGGTTCGTGGGGTTTGCTAATTTCTTGCCATTCTCAAGGAGGAAGATTTCTGGCAAAAATGATGTTTCGTCTTCTTCTGCTTTTCATTGTTTGGTCTCCTAGATTCTCCACCTGTGATCTTTTAATGGAGGTCAAAAGCTTTGAATCAAGAACCAACAGTGGTTCGAATGGTCTTCTGCCATCAATCCATCTGTCTGGGAATTCCAAAACTGCTCTAGAATCTTGGCGCTTAGGCGGCGAAGAGAAGAAGCAGTTAAATCAGTATGCAATGGGGTACGATCATAATTTAGTTTTTATTTTTTTCTTTTTCACAAAACTCCATTATCATGCTTCATGGAAGTTCTAAACTGTTAATGATTCTGCAGACATTTGACGGGGCATTGGGAGATATAACAGTATTTGCTGATCGTTTTCAGTATGTGGACTTCACGCAGCCATACGATAATGGTGGCGGAAAACCCAATTAGATGGAACAAATTATGGGAATGTCTAACACAATTTACGTTGGAGATGTGGCTGACGATGATAATGATGCATTTCTTTGTAAGCTCCACCATTTGGCTGATCGAACGTGGGCAGAACGTCGAGCTCAAGAGTCTGGAGGACATGCTTTGGTTCTCCGTCGCCGTCATCTTCTACTGTCATCGTAAGCCTCACTAAGATTCTCCCGTCTATAATTCATAATTTCTGCAAACTTTAGTGGGTTATATTAAGTTTGATCATAAACAGGAGAGCCAATCAGGAAGAACTTGGCTCGATTTGTGCTTGGGCCATGGCTGTTTGCAATTCTTATTCTAACATCTTGTTTCACGGCGAGTCCTACTTCCACGATGACTGCCTCCCTCACAAACCCATCGATTCTGACTGTCGAAGAAGCCGTGTCGTCAAATGTTGTCGTTGGGTGCAACCGGAATTCATTCTTTAAAAGGTATTTGACCGAAGTGCTTCATTTCAGGGAAGATTTGATCGTGGAGATGAACTCAACTGACGACTACCCTGAAGCTTTTAAATCCAAAAGGATCGAAGCTGCGTTCTAGATGGCCCCTCATGCAAAAGTCTTGTTAGCCAAAAATTGTAATATATGCTTGACCATTTCAGCTTCCATCCAGATCGGAGGCGCTGGTTTCGTACGTCGATTTCTTCAGTTTCAGAACATCTAAATCCTTCTCTAACAATATATAATTACGATAATCTTCTTCTTCTCTTCCAGGCTTTCAGAAAAGGATCTTCTCTGACTTTAAACATTTCGACGTCGATTCTCCGTTTACTGCAAAAATGACAGCTGCCGCAACTAGACTCGGCTCTGCTTTCATCGTTTAACTGCACCTCGTCGTCAAAATCCTGAAGTACTAAACTGGGTCTGAGGCCATTCGCCTGATTATTCGTCATCACAGGCGGATTCGCTGGTTTTGGCTTGTTATATTCCATTTCCCGTTTCGTTGGAATGAAGTTAGGGCTCATTGAAAGGCCGACAAAGTTGAAATCGAAGGCCTCCATTTTACGTCGGAAGTTGAGCCCTGTCAAATTGATGTCGGCACGATTAGTCAAGGCTTCTCGCCGCATTGATCATTCTTCCCGTCTTCGAACATCTACTGTTTAGAAGTTTCCCAGTGTAAACTTATCTTTTCCCATTGTGAAGAAGTATATGAGTGTAAACTTATCATCTGCTTGGTTTTTCTATTGTGTTATTCTTTCATAAAATGTTAATGTCATACTAACTTGTTCTTGTGTGTTTTGAGTTAATGTCTCGGTATTAACTCGAGTAAGTGTCAACACATTATTTATTTGGTAGCACTCATATCATTAACTTTATACTAAAACATAATCCACTGTTCGGTTTCTATTTTAGGCTTTCGTTGTGGGACAGTTAACCATGGTTCGGTTTTTCCCCTCCCCAAGTGATTAGATGTCATGACCCGTAAGGGATCCGAGATATAACGGGGAACGACCTGGGTCAAATAACCGAATCGTCCGATCCATTGCACTTAAATTTATTAATGAATAGCTAAAGACTTCAAATAATTATTACAACTCAGAGCCTAATAATTTGGGCTTAACAGGTCTAATAGTGATATCTGATAGCATAGTAATATAATCTAAAATAAAATAACTGCAGTTATCCAAATAAAATATACCTCACAAAATATTTCTCAAGGAAGAATACTAAAATAAATAAAAAACTCCGCCGGATCTAAACTTGACTTGAAAACTAGAAATCCAACTGATAAAATCCTGAAATGTGCCATTATAGTGAGTTGCCTACACTCAATAGAGATTATATTTTAATAAATTTAATTAAAATTACATTTAAGTACGCATGAATTTAAAACTTATGTTTTATAAATTCATTTCAGAAAAATGTGTACAAAATGGTATGTGTTTAAATCACTCATCCTCAAAGGTGTCATTAGAGTGAATTGACTAAACTCAATAGGGATTATATTTTAATAAATTTAATTCAAATGATGTTTAAGCATACATGAATTTAAAACTCACCTTTTATAAATTTCTTTTAGAAAAATGTGTACAAAGAGCATGTGTTTAAAATCACCCACTAATATGTGATACATAATTAAAATAGACTCTTATTGTACAAATTAAAACTCATAGTGAAAATGGAGTCACTCACGGACTCCAGGCACACCATGTCATAAACATATAATAGAATAAAAGTAATGCTCGACGATCGAAAAAGACAAATAAATAACCTTATCAATTTTAGAGATTCGAAACTCAATGACACAACACATACAACTGTCCTATTACCCATTTTAACAACAACCAACACATTCTAACACGTCAAATGTTTGTAAAATAAAACAGACTCCAAACCGGATCGATCGAACTCGGTTCACACGACTGAGTTGATCTAGAAATATAATATGCATGCTTAATTTAAATGTGTACAGTGAAAATAAAATATAATATAAAAATCTGACGATCATGAAATGCACACATCATTTTTATATGAGGCACGTCTCAAAATAATTATTTTATAAAAATTATACAATGCAATGCATAAAAGTAAATCTCTACCTCGAAGTGGCTTACACTAGCTAAATCTCAAAATTCAAATAACTCAAATCCAACAGTCCACGAATTTTTAATTAAATATGGATACCTATATGAAAAGTTTAGGCATTAAATTCTAGGTTTCCAATTATCATAGAAAATTCATCTAATTTAATTGAATAGAAGATTATCCAAAAATCAAGCCCAAAACTAGTCTAAAATAGGGCCAAAACTGAATTGGACAATTGTTCAAAATGTGACTTGAAATATGATTTATGTAGGCCCAAACCTGTGGCCCAAAACAAATTTACAAAAAGGGGATCCAAAACGGGTCCAAATAGACTATTCAAGCCCTAGACCACGACCCAACCAATGGCCCAGTCTGGCCCAGCCATTGAGTCATGTTCGTGGCCCGAACTCCAGGCCAATTTCAAGGATGCCATCGTTCTCTTCCTCAGCAAGAACGACTATGCTCTTTGTTGCGAGCAGACTGATTCTGGCCGAGATTCACTATCCCGGCCAGTCATCCAACAGACCAAAGCGGGAGGATGAACACCTCACGGCTCAGCTCCTGCTGAGTTGTGATACGGTCCTTTGTTACCGATGAAGATCGTACGACACAAACGTCAAATTTTGTCTAAGCAATCGGTTATCTATACCAATTTCCCCGTAAATTTAAATTTAGAATCAATCAAATTAACAATTCTATATCCATATTCAAACCATCAGTAGACAGAGACACAATTGAAGAGAAAAGATTGAATTTTTACCGAAATCTTGCTTTCCAACTTTCCGACCTCAAAATCCCCGGTTGACTACAAAAATCCACACAGTTCCCTTATAGAACAATTATGAATCCTTCCAACAATTGAAAATAGAGGACTCACAATCTCACCCAATGAATTGAAATTTCAAAGAAGGGAAGGAAATAACTTACCGATGGCAATAGTTTTTTGTTTGGCTCGCTTACAGAGCTTCCTAATTCACGCAAATGATCGGGAATAACAGCTTCAATGGAGGAGTTTTGCCGAGAGAGTGATGAGAAGATGGAGACTAAGGGTTGGCACTTAAGGATTGAAAGGAAAGGGAGGAACAATCGGGAATCCCCAATTGTTTGCTGCCTTCGCTGACTAGGGGGAGACTTTTTTCGAAAATGTCTTCCCAAATTTAATTAGTACAATTTTTTTTAGTTTTACAAATATTACATTCTTCGCCACTTAGTAAATTTTGTCCTCGAAATTTAGAACAATGTCAAAAGTATCATTGAAAAAACAGGGGGTACTTAGCCATCATATCAAATTCAATTTTTTCAAGTTGCTTCTCTTTTACTATGATTCTTCCACTGAACTCGAACTAAAGGTATTTCACAGTGACAAGGAATTCTAATCTCACGACCAAGAATTCTTTCAGGTTCTTCCTCATAAGTTACATCTTTTTTAATAGGCACCTTAATCCAATAAATAACATATGAAAGGTCAAAAATGTACTTCTTTAGTACAAAGACATGGAAGACATTATGAACATAATTTAGCTGTGGTGGTAACTCCAATCGATAAGTCACTGAACCAATCTGCTCAATAATCCAAAAAGTACCTATATATATTGGGATTCACTTTCTTTTCACATCAAAATGACTAATACCTTGACTAGATCGCACTTTTAAGAACACATAATCATTGGCCTCAGACTCTACTTCTCTTCGATACCTAGTCATTCCTTTATCATTAGAACTTTCTCAATTGTCTCTTGAACTAAATTGGCACCGAGAGTAACAAGCCCTCGGTCTCAACCTAATATAAAGGTGATCTACATAGTCTCTCATATAAAGAGTCAATATTATCCTCATAACAGTCTCAGCATAATTGTCGTCAATAATAATTAGAAACCTCACCCTAATACTTTGTGTTGTAGATCTGAAGGCCAAACACATACAACATTACTTAGGATTTTCAACGAAGTCTACTCACTCCATAGTTCCCTTTATGTCCACAGTTAGTTTTCCTCAGGTCACTTAAGAGTAAAGACAAGTTTACGCAAAATTCAATGGAAAACTGTAGCTAAAGTTTGTCATTAAATGCCCCTTTTATAGCTGCGGCTAAGGTGCAGATAGATGTCCCTCGATCACAGAATGACTTCCTTCAATTCGCAGGCGTGCTCCTTTCCACGAACACCTACACTCTTGCAATGTTCATTGTTCCTTGTGGATCATTCGATCCAAACGATGACGTTCAGCACTTTACTTATCCACTGTGGATGCGTTCCCTTTCGCTAATACTTGTCAATAGCGGATACTTTAATCCGAATGATGACATTTTTCTCATTCTACTTACCAGCTGTGGATGCCTTCTCTTCTGCGGTTACTCGTCATCGGCATACTTCAATCCGAATGACGATGTTTTTCTTATTCTGCTTATCCGTCGCAGATGCGTTTGCTTCTGCAGATACTCATCATCCACATACTTTTGATCCAAACGACAATTTTTTTTCTCCTTCTACTTATCCGCCACGAATTCGTTCCCTTCCGCAAATATCCGTTATCAGTGGATACTCAATCGAAACTATGATATTTTTCTCATTCTATTTTCGCCACTATTACCATATCCTTGTGTCTCTTTAGTTTCCATATTTTTTCAAAGAGTTATGAATTGATGTTGGTATAGGTACTTTTATCCCCACAAGTATAACTAAAGTGATGGTTAACCCACATTTTTCTAAATATAATGCATTTCTGGTCATCAGATTCATGCTAACTCTTATTTTGTTTTTTCATTGATAGGAACATAAGAATAAGTTGTTTGATCAAAATGTAAAACCTCTCAGCTATTTTTTTCTCAAGGCCATAATTATTGGATGTATTTAATATTCGAGATCATGCTATCTTTCCATTGTTATTACTTTCTGCTTACAAAATTACATGCACATTCATTCAAAGTCTTTTAAACCAAATGGAATAGTAAAAATTTATGGAATTAGTATTAGCATATGTTAGATTTCGGTGTGACCCAAATTCTATTGAGCTAGGCCAGTGGGCCCGCATTGTAGATCTCATTTAGAGTTTTTTTTCTCTATAAATTGATGTAAGCTAGAGTCGCAAAACTCGCAGTTGTATTTTGATCTTCATAATAGTTTCATTCCTCTGCCCGTGCTTTTTTCCGTAAGGGTTTTTCCACGGTAAATCTGGTGTCCCACGTTGTATTTTCTTTTTCCAATTATCGTTCGATCTCTAACAAATCGTATCAGAGCTTTGGTTTCGGGAGTTCATATTTCCAACTGTGGTGAAACAAATTCACTCTGGTTGTTCCGCATCGAACAAGGTTTGGGTAGTTTTTTAGAAAATTACAATTTTTGTGAAAAAGAAAAGAAAAAAAATAACAGGAAAATTGTTCCCCCTACCATTCGTCTTGCTCAAGAGATTTATTCTCTCTATCGTCTAGCCGCCGTTAGAAACAATTGCCTTGTTTTTCATCTATGTTTGGAGTTTTCCAGAGCAGTTGTGTCTCCGAACAATAGGTTCGTCATTGAAGGGTTTTCTATTTATCGTCAGTCACCATAGATCATCTACATTGGTGTTCTCCATTCTTGTTGCCAAGCCGTTTCAATTGGAGTTGCTGCAAAAGTGTCCTTTGCAAAATTGGATTATTGTCAAAGATAAACATTTTTCAAAATCATTGGGATTTTCGGAAGATTTTTGGGAGATTAAATTTGATGGATTTATGGCAGATTTGGAATCACAGAAATATCTCAATCTTGGAGATTGTTTTCGGTTGAAATTCAAATAATGTTTGAATTTGTAATATTTGCGATTATTCTAGCGATTAGATTTGATTCAATTTTGGAGATGATTTGTTATGGCAAAAATATCTGAATTTTGGGGATATCTTTGGAATATTGTGATATCCATGGTTTCCCGCTTCAATTTTTGGGGTGAATATATTATTGAAGCCAATGATTTGTTGGGTTAGATATTTTGTTAAAGATTATATTTTTGGGGCAATGAGATCTTTGAAGGAGATCTGCCACTTTTGAATTGAGATTCGAGATTTCGTTATGGTAAGATAACGATAGTGGAATTTTAAAGGATTTTGAAAGATGGTTATGAAATTGTAGGTCAAAAGGAAAGATCTATTCGCATAGATTTAGCTGACTCTTTATGGGATTTGAAGATGTCACCATCGTGGTTTAAATATTTTTAAACCAGGTCAGCATCAGCTGCTGAATTTATCCTTGAGGACTTTTATATTTGTGATCTGTATATTTCTTTGAGACGGGCAGGTGGGCTCTCGTTGCAGATTTTCTTTAAAGGTATGGAAGAGAAAGATTTGAAGATTTAAAAATTGGTTCCTTGCATCAGAATTCGTTTCGAGATAGAGATTGTCAGAATTCAGGGTTTTGAATTCGTTTTGTTGGGCCGAGCTGATGAGCACACGCTATGGATCTCTTTCATAGAATTCATGTCAAGCAGAGATTATTAGATTTTGGTGTGACCCAAATTCTGTTGGGCCCGGCTGGTGGGCCCGCATTGTAGATCTCATTTAGAGTTTTGTTTTCTCTATAAATTGATGTAAGCTATAGTCGCAAAACTCGCGGTTGTATTTTGATCTTCATAATAGATTATTCCTCTGGCTGTAGCTTTTTCCCTGTAAGAGGTTTTCCACGTCAATCTGTTGTCCCAAATCCTATTTTCTTTTTTCGGTTATCGTTCGATCTCTAATAGCATATTAACTAGATCTAAGCACTGGTTCAAGAAGTTATATGCCTGTATAGTCACCACCATAGTTTTTTATTTTTCCTTCACAGTGATATGATTGTTTTCAAATATTCTTTTGTCTCAACTTTTCTTTCAACAACTTGCATTTAGATGCTATATATCTTGTAGATACTATCATGGGAGAAGAGGTGCTTATGAAAGCCTGTAAGCCTGCACTTGGATCCAGTTGTATCACAAAAGTTATTCACAATTGCAAACAAGATTGTGAGGTCTATGTCTGAATCACTTACTCTTTTCATTTTACTGTATCTATGTTAAAGTCTTTCGTGTGTTACTGCCTTTTAACTATTTTTTGCAGGCATTGTTTTTTAAATTTGGAATCAAATTGAACAATGTTGTTGATACTCAGGAGAGCATTTTCTTTGATAAATTAGTATAGTGCTACAAGAACCAATTCAGGCATTTAGTATTTATTCTGACAAATCATTCTATGGCTGGTTGAACTCAGAGGATCTACATATGAAGGGAAAATGAAAGCGTAAATTGTTAATCAAGTATTCATTTATGCATCTTTTATTAGATTAAGAAACTTACCATTTTTAGTTACGGATCATAAGGCGGGAATCTTGCTGGCAATAGGTATGAAGGGAAAAAGAAATAATAAATTCTTAATTGAGCATTCATTTTGATATCATTTAATAGGTTGGAGAACAATGTCATTTTTAATTGTTGTATCCTATTGTGGGAAAATAGGTTGATTTATTTGAATTTTATATTGAGGTTAGTCAAAAGAGTTACCACGGTTTTTTATTACAAACAAGCTACTGTTTAATTTGTATTCTCCTGTTGATTGGTGATCTAATTGATTAGCAGGAGTTGATGAAGTGGTCATGGTGGCCTCACTAATTTAATATACTTTTTTAATAAATATGGCAATGAAAAATATACTGTAGATAACAGGACCTTCGTGTTCATTGCCTCACTTTCAATCAAAGGCTTAATATGTATTTTGTGTCATTCACCTATGTTTTTAAAGGACCGTGTCTCAAGTTTTTCTTATTTTTCAAACTAACTAAATCTTTAGGTAAACATGATTCTAGTGTTTTTGCTTGGATGATTGACAATTCCTTCCACATATGACAATGCATTTTTTGTTGAAGATTTGGGGAATTTCATAGATTAATATTTAGCCGTTATCTTCTACCTCTTATTATTTTCTATCATTTAAACTCATATTGCTTTTTCTCTGATAGAGGAGCAAGAAGGACGAATGAGACCATCAGATGACTATATATCTTTTGTAGGACTCCTTGCAGATCCACGTTATTGTGGTATTTTATACATGTTCTGTAGTGTATTGAAATTCATTATCATTTTAACATAAAATTTATGTTAAACTCAAACATGCACTTAGATAATTGTGTTCAGATATTTATAGTTTTGATGGAGTGTAATTTTGTTGTAGTTTCCTTAGTTCCACACATAAGATCAGCTTAATAACACTCAAAATAGAGAGATGGAAACCTGTTTCATAATTCACCAAACCAAAGTACAGAAAGTTTGAGAGGTTTGTAAGCTGTCCAAAAATGATTCCACAAAATATTTGATAATCCTTCCTATTATATTTTCTTCTTTAAACAAAAACACCAACAGAATACTAAAAAACTTAGACATAAATGTCTAGAAATACTAAATGAGACTCTAGAAATACTAAGAAACACTCTAGACATAAATTTCTAGAAATACTAAGAGAGACTCTAGAAATATTAAGAGACACTCTAAGAATATTAAGAGACAACACCAATTTAATTCTCCATTTTGTTATTCCTTGCATAAGTGAGCTTTAGAGGTGGTGATGTATCAATCCTATATTTCCAAAAAATGCACCTTGTCCTCACGGTGGAAATTGGGAAACTAATGATTGATAATGTCGAAAGGTTCCCAAATGGCCTATTTTGTAGGGAGACTAACCCACTTGATGAGAACATCCCTTTGAGAAATGTCCTGAACATTTTGGTGAATTCCTTGTAAGGCAATGAGTTCAACTTGCACTTCTTTGTCTGCCGTGAGAGAGGGAAGGAGTGGGACAGCTGTATAAGAGCCAATAGCCTTCATCAGCTGTGAAACATGAAAAACTGAATGAATGGAAGAACTATAAGGGAGATCCAATTTATAAGCTACTGGGTCCACCTTTTCGAGTACTGTAAATGGTCCATAAAATCAGGGGCTAAGTTTCTTATTACGACATCGATCAAGGGATTTATGGCGATAAGGGTGCAACTTAAGATAAATGAGATCATTGACGTTTAATGTGAGCTCAAGGTCTTACGATCTGCAAATTTCTTCATCTAGATATGTGCTCGACTTAGGTGATGTTTTAATTCCTCTAAAATAGCATCTTGATCATGAAAGGAGGGAGTCAATGGTAGAGACTGGAGAAGTGCCTATGTCATAGCAAAACATGGGAGGAGGATGGCGACCGTAAACCACACGAAATGGTGTGGTGTGAATGGAAGTATGAAATTAGATATTATACCAATATTCAGCCCAAGGTAGCTAATTTGCCCATCGTTTGGGGGGGTATCACCGACAAAGCAGCACAAATAAGTCTCAAGGCAACGGTTAACTACCTCAGTTTGTCCATCAGTCTCAGGATGGTAGGTCATACTATGTTGAAGTTTAGTGCCATGAAGCCTGAATAGTTCTTTCCAAAATAGGCTTAAGAAAACCTTATCTCTGTCAGAAATATTAGTGCACTCGATGTTAAGTCCATTTTTGAGAGATCGTTGGTCGATAGGTGATCAGGTTCTCTACGAGGATCGGGTCGCCTGACCCAACGGTTCTGTCAGGCATGTCTTCGGGTCGTGACAAGTGAAACCCATGCAACTTTACCACATGTGGAGGAAAAACGAAGCCATAGATGCTACCGTAAAAGAATGTTTAAGGCCAATGAAGTGCGCGTATTTGCTGAGAAGATCAAAGACTACTAGTATAGCACCTAAGCCGGCTGATCGAGGTAATTTCTCAATAAAATCCATGGAAATGTCATCCTATATTTGATTTGAAATAGGTAATGGCTGTAATAGTCTCGTCAGAGATAATGCTTGATACTTGCTTCTTTGATAGACTTCTCAAGCTGCCATATATTGTTGAACATCATGCTTCATGCCCTCCTAGAAAAATTCTCTTGAAATTCGAAGCAGGATTTTGGAGACTACCGAGTGGCCTCCAGAGGCACTATCATGAATTCTTTCAACAAAAGAGGAATAATGGATGATTCCTTAGTTAAAACCACTCTATTTTGAAAAATAGCCGTCCATTATGAATATGATACTTATCCAGCTTTTGGTTTCTGTTCCCTAAGTTTTTGTAAATTTCTCCTCATTTTGGATACGAGTGTATCTCGGTATCAAGTTACTTCCATGGCATGATTGTACCTCTAGAGGCACTATCATGAATTCTTTCAACAAAAGAGGCATAATGGACGATTCCTTGGTCAAAACCACTCTATTTTGAAAAAAAAGTCATATATTATGAACACAATACTTATCCAGCTTTGGTTTCTATTCCCCAAGTTTTTGTAAATTTCTCCTCATTTTGGATATGAGCGTATCTCAGTATCGAGCTGCTCCCATGGAATGAGTGTAGTTAATGATACTACCAACAATTCTGAATGTTGAGATCTCCTCGATAACGCGTCGGTTGCCCTATTTTCTAAGTCTGGTCGGTATTGAATTTTGAAATCGTAGCCCATAAGTTTGGTTAACCACTTTTGATAGCTAGTACTAACAATATGTTGCTTCAAGAGAAATTTTAGGCTGCATTGATTCATTCGTACAATAAATTTCTTTCCCAATAAATACAGTAGCTACTTTTAGATGGCAAAGATGATAGCTTTAAGCTCTTGCTTATACACTAATCCTTGGAGAGCAAATTGTGGTATAGAATGACTAAAGTATGCAATAGACCTTCCTTCCTACATTAATACTACCTCAAGACTACAACCCGATGTGTCAGTTTTTATGATAAATGGTTTAGAGAAATCAGGTAGCGCAAACACTGGTACTCTATAGTCCTAGCTCTTTTCAATTGTTGAAAAGCTGACATAGCCTCTAAATTCTAAAAAAAGTTATCTTTTCAAAGCTGATTCGTTAATGGCATAGCAAATCTTACCATAACCTTACACAAATTTATGATAATATCTGGTGAGACCTAAAAATCCCTGAAGATCCTTCAAGCCAGGGATTAGCCAATTAAGCATGACCTCAATTTTAAATTGATTAGTTGCTACACCTTCCTTTGAGATAATATGCTCCAGATAATATGCTCCAAATATTCAATTTAGCATTTTCCCTTATTGACATAGGGACAATGCTTCTATAATATCATAAAGACTTATGCCAATTGTTTGCAAATGAGTCTCCGCACTCCGACTAAATACCAAAACAAATTTTTAGAGAAAGAGCCGAAATATCTCATTCATTACTACTTAAAAAGATGAAGGTGCATTAGTGAGACCGAACGACATTATCAAGAACTCGTAGTGACCTTCGTGTGTTCGAAAAGTCATTTTGGAAATATCCTCTGAACAGACCCAAATCTGATGGTATCCGGATTTTAATTTAAGTTTCGAGAAAATCTGTGCTCCGTGCAATTCGCCCAATAGCTCGTCGACAATCGGAATTGGGAACTTGTTGGGTACTATTGCTTTATTGAGGGCACGATAATCGACACAAAAATGACAACTTCTGTAACATCCCGTATTTTTCCCTTTCTTTAAAATGCGTAAAATTTAAAACTTTCTTTTCGTAAAAACATTATAGTCTTTTTCTTTTATCAACCCGATCTTTAAACCCATTTTTCTTTCACTTTTCTCAGTTTCCTTTCATCTTTATCAGTTTACTTTCAAAAGTCATAACATTCTTTGAATAAAATGCAGCGGAATAAAAACAAAACATTAAAGAATAATAAATAAGTTACAAAACTCTTTTTCAAATACTTTTCTTTTAACTCTTTAGCTCAGTCAGCCACAAGATCCACCCATGCAAATCCTTCATCAACTGTCTTTAAACTATTCATCTGTTGCTCGTTCATACCTACATCACAAGACCTAAACTAATGAGCCTAACGCTCAGTAAGTGATAAAATGAAATGGAATGCATGACCATACAATGCAATTTAAACCAGGAGTACATATATGATAAACACCGTAGGGCTATGAGGAAGAATCTGTTAATTCTCTATAAACATACGTATCGTGGTCTTCCTCATGCCACATGCACTCTTTTGTTCTGAGAACGTTGGGGATTTCAGAACGGGAGACAATGAACACTCAATCCCATGTAACTCACTTACTTTCTTCTAAATTTTCTCTCTCTCTCTCTATATATATATATATTCTCTCGTGCACTTTTCTTTTCCTACCATGGGATGTCATTGTTTTCCCGAACCCCCACATGCCTATTTACATAGATTATTATGTCATACAATATACACGTGGATTCATACAATCCTATATGCAATAAATATCTAATAAACATATCATTAAAAGAACCTATCTCTAATAAACACACATCACACAATCCTAATCCTTGCGATGTATGGTCCGAAGATCAAAACACAATCAATATCAACATACCTTGCATCCATAGTGCATTTCTGTTTCTTTTCTCTTCTTCGTACCTTCAAAACCATATTAACTATTCATTAATAACAATCCCCTAAACTTTAACATTTAATAAATCTCAATTAAGCAACTTCATTTCCTAGTAACCTCACAATACCAATTCCACTACCTTATCTATAACGGAATAGCATTAACCCACAATGTTGTTCATTCCATCAATGTGTGATAAGATACAATAACTTACTTTTATCAATGTAACCATTTAACTTTGCATAACAGTTAACATTTCACAACCATATATAGTAACAACCAACGTTACCCAACCTAACAACAATTAATAAGTCATCCCATAAATAGTCTCAACAGGTTAAACCTCAAACGTCGTAGCCAATTTCCCAATTCAGTACTCATATTCCAGCGGTAGCTGAAAAACATAATACAGATTCAATCAACAAACTAAAGAGCAGATCATAACCACAATCGATAGAGCAAACACCTTTATATGAACCGTCACTAGAAACTAACAAAGTCACACAAACCCTCAAAGCAAGATAGCAATAGGTAGAACAATTTATCAACTATTAATCCAACAAAAACAGAACTTCTAGTCCAAAACCAGACCCTCAACATATCAAAACTTCCAATAACTACAGCTTCAGCCACAGACTACTAATATCCACAAATAGCAAAGGAATAAGTTTAACTTACCTAAAAGCAACCGAGGAAACCAACACCCAGGAGCTCCTTTTTCCCTCTTTCTTATTTTCTATTATTTCTCCAGAGCATTCGACGTCCAACACTCACAAGAGCAGTTTTATTCTCCACTACCAAGCCTCTCTGCTTTGCCAACACCCAGAAGAACAGAATACATCTCTGCTCTACTTCCTTATGGTCATTTATAGCTAAGAAAGATACACCGCTGAAGACTTACACCATAACAGAGGAGTGATGCCTGGAAAACTCGTGTAACCCTGGAAAAATCAGAGAGAAATCATTGAAACAAAGAGAGAAGGACACCACATTCAAATGGATTTCTCGGACAATTTTGGCCTTTCGGACGCGGTGTGTCATCCGCAGTATCGTCCACAATCGTCTGAAGTCAATTTGGGATGAGTAAATGCGTCCCTACTCATTCGTCCGTACCATCTGCAAGGTATATTCGGACACTGTGAGGCGTCCGCAGTCGTCCGAATGTGTCCAGAATTAGGACAGATTCATTCGGACTCCATATTCCCTCGTCCGCAATCGTCCACAACAGTCAGAATGGTCCTAGAATTGGACAGATTCAAAACGAATAGCCCTATTATCGTCCGCAGAGTCCGCACTTTGACAGCTTAGAGTTTAGGGCGCCAAATACCGTCCCAACTCGTCCCAAAGTCCATTTTATATGTTTTTCTTTTATTTTTTATCCTAAATTTCATTGGCCACATTCACTAAAACATATTAATACATGCTATGATCTTAGCACAACGTCATACATGGATTATATGGTTATTTTTCTTTTTCGGGACATTACAACTTCCATCTTTTTTTTTACTAAGAGTATAGGGCTTGAGAACTGACCACAACTGTGTCGAATGATCCTTGCTGCCAACAGCTCAATGACTAGTCTTTCTATCTCATTTTTATGAATATGTGGATAACGATATGGCCTAACACACACAAGTGGTTGCACTTCTTTTAGGATGATAGCATGGTCATGATCACGAGTAGGGGCAGCTCTATAGGATTTTCAAATAAATTATGATATTGGTCAATTAGTTGTCAAACTTCAGCTTGAACATTGTCAAAATGCGAAGGCCTGGACTCCGTTAGATGCAAATTGTTGCATTCCAATAAGACACTTTCCTCACCACTTTTGATAGCCTTCATCTTGGGGGCCTTTAGAGATACTAAATTCTTACAAAGATTTGGATCTCCTTGCAATTTAACTTGTTGGGTACCCACTGTAAATTTCATAGACAGTCTAGCCCAATTTACCTGGATATCGCCCAAAGTCTATAACCACTGCATTCCTAGAATAATGTTAGAACTTCCCAATTCTAGCGATAAGAAATCCTTTTGAATTTCTAGTTTTTGCAATTTCAACCGATTTCCACAGCAAATCCGTTGACTTTTGGTAGAAAGTCTCATGCCTATTAAAATCCCATAATTATTTGTATTATCCAGTGCAAAGTTGAAACAATGGGCTAGTTCTGTTGAAATAAAGTTGTGGGTGGCTCTGCTATCAATTAAAACAATAACAAATGTACCTTCAAGTTCTCCTAGCAATTTCATAGTTTTTGGTGGTGAGCCATCACAGAATTCACCGAAAGTTCCACGGGGTCAAGAATTTGGCCCATCACCTTCTCATCTCTTGCTTCTGATGGACTATCCCTCTTTTCTACTTCTTCGAAATTGTGATAGATTAACACCTATAATTCTCGCGATTTGCAGTGATGGCCGATATTATACTTCTTGTCGCACCAATAACACAATCTTTTTTCTTGTTTTTCTTGTAACTCTAAATTGGTCAACTTGCAAAATTGAACATTTGGTTTTGGGCCAACAGTTCTTGTCATCGTCTGGTTAGTACCTTCAGTTGTTTGGATTGTAAGATAAGCGCCTTGTCTCATAGTAGACATCGTAACCGAAGTTTTCCCTGTATAAGTATGACTTGGGTGTGACAAGAATGACTGTTTGAACTCTTGAATTCCACTAAACTTTTTATTATTTCTGAGGATAGCAAACTTGTCTTCAATTCGTTGGGCTGTTTGCATGATCTGATCCAATTCTATAGGCCTAAACACTAATAATTTAGGTCGAATATCCATCTGCAATCCATTAATAAATTGATCTTCCAATATGTGATCAAGAATGTCTCAAAAAAGGGTAGCCAATTTTTCAAACTGCAACCTATAATTTTGCACTATACCATCTCGTCGTACTGCCAAAAATCGCTTGGATAAAGGGCCTTTATGTGAAAAATGAAATGAGTCTAACAGACGATTCCTTATATCCCTCCAACTCTGAAATGTTTGTTGCCCGTCCTCCTATTGATACCAAGCAAGAGTCGCTCCTACGAAGTGTACAACCACGGTGTCCCATTTTTCAACTTTGGTCATCTGTTGAAGAGCGAAAAAATGCTCAACTCGAAATACCCTATCATCGGTGTCACCACTTTCAAACACTGACATCTCCAAATTTTTAATTATGTTGGAAAATCTATTTCCAACCCAGCCTTGGTTCATCTTATCCAACCCATAATGGAAGTCATCTTCATAGTGGTCTCTAGCTTCTGTTTCGTAGACTTCGTAAGCTGCGTGAGGGGCGCTGGACTCTCTGGCAGTTGAACCAAACATCCTTGTCGGTCCCTGATGAAGGTTTTGGTGCTCGCCTTCGCTGAATAACTTCTCTCGTCTTGGTTTCCTAACTCATGAAAAAGTGGAGAATCCTGTGTTTGCACGTGTCTCATTGCACGTCGTTCCAGCGCACACCTCTTTGCAGACTTCTTCAATCTTTTCCCCCGCGTGAGCAATGGCGCATGACTTCTGTGTTTGCGACGCAGTGAGGGCCACCAGTTGTTCCAGAATCGAAGCCACGTTGGCCTTCAAAGCCATGTTGTCTTTTACATCTTGGAGTGCCGCGACATTCTCCTTCAGTGTTCTTAGCTCTTGAGAAAATTTTTCACGAAAATTTCCCCACTTCACTCTAACTTGGTTGATTTTATCCTCACCCACAGGTTCTTCCCACAGGTTCTTTGCCTTCACCTCTTTTGCTTGTCATTGTTCTGATACCAATGTTGTAGTTTCCTTAGTTTTACCTACAAGATCAGCTTAATAACACTCAAAATAGAGAGACGGAAAGCTATTTTATAATTCACCAAAGCAAAGTATAGACAATTTGAGAGGTCTGTAAGCTATCCCAAAATAATTTCACACAATATTCGATGATCCTTTCTATTACATTTGCTTTATTAAATAAAGACACCACCAGAATACTAAAAGATCTAGATATAAATGTCTAAAAATATTAAAAGAGACTCTAGAAATACTAAGAGACACTCAAGACATAAATGTCTAGAAATAGTAAGAGACACTCTAGGAATATTAAGAGACAACACAAATTTAATTATCTCTTTTGTTTTTCATTGCATAAGTGAACTTTAGAGATGGTGACATATCAAAATTTTCCCCTTATTAATAATCGTACTGAATCAATTTTAACTTCTATGGCATTAACACAGGTGTATCTTTTTTAGAGAAAGAAGAAGTTCGAGTGCTGCTTATGCAGGTTGGTATGCTTTATAAGGTTTATTAGTAAATTAGTATAGATGTACCGCCAGTTCAATTTAGTATCTTTCTCCATCATTTTAGATGATGTTTAACTTCATTATATTCTGTCATTGCACTTATAATTTATGAAAGTCTTTTATAGATGGTTTGCAAGGGATGTCTCTAATCTCGCAGAACAATATTACAAACACTTATCCAAGGACTCATTTATGATGAACTCTTATGTGTGATAATTAAATCTTATTAATTATCAAGGTTATTCTGATTGGCCACCGCTACCCCTATTTCCAGGTTGTTTTTCTAGAAAGCTTTCTTATTATACATAATATTTGTTATATTTTCCAATTACATACTCTGGATTGAATTTCAATTTGACATGTTAAACTCTTTGAATGTGTAGTTAATACTTTTTGTCTCCATTTGTTGTTTAAGCCTTAAAGGTGAGATCAGACTATCTTTTTGTGACCAAATAAGATTAGATTTATTCGAAAGTACAACACTGGACTTCAGCTAAGTTTCTGTGTTGGGGATGATAAGTTAAATGCTTAAAGCCACTACTTTGGTGTATGTCATTCAATCTATCTATAGCTTTAATTATAATCAAAGTGTTGAAGCCCACAATTTGAAAACACCCCTAACATAAAATATACAGATATTCTCTCCAATTAACTTGATGCAGTCAGAATTTTGTTTCCAATTTAATTTTTTCTTTTATGGATCTGTGGCTTAGGTTCCCATAAGAAATTCTTTAATTTGATTGAGAACTTAGCTTGCTGTAATTCATCAATGTAGATAGCTTAGTGGCAGATGGTAACTATCAGGACGAAGAGATTCTTTTAGTTCTAGATGTTCCCATAGGGAAAATGGGCGGATTATTGGAAGGAGAGGAGCTTCTATTTTGATCATGACATTTTGCTCAATTTGTCATGACCCGGAAGCAACCTCAGATAATAACATAAAGTCGAACAACCTAATTTTCAAAGATAACTCGATCACTTAGCTTAAATCTTTATTTGTAGCGAAAGAATTAATTAAAATTAAAGTCATAGTTTACATAGTAACTGCAGAATATAAAAATAGTGTAATAATAATATAAGAAATGAAATATCATGTAGAAAAATAAAATATTTAACACCCAATAATAATTATATTGTCAAAATAAAGTAAAGAAAGTCATCACCAAAAGAAAGAAATAAACATTCATGCAATAAAAAGGTCTGCACGATTCGTTGTTTTTGGCCACTACGATCTTTAAGGTGAGCGATTAACTCAGTAAAGAATCCTATATTACACCCAAAGCATGAAAAATTTTGGTTTTATAATTTTATTTTAAAAACAATAAACAAATGATGAAAATGCAATGCATGATTTTACATCTATCAAAACTCTTTTTACCAATTTTACAATAAGCTCCATGTGCCAATGGTGGGAGCGGATTTTGAAAACATTGCTATATACATATGTAGTTATATATAAAATAGTGTTACCACTTTTTTTCGTAAAAAAATAACTCTAGTGAAAGTAAGGTCACTCACAGAGCTTTGCATATCAAATGTCCATAGGCACGTAAGATGAAAAGAACGACTGTTCGAGAATCAATCAACTTGTATCAAACAAAAAAATAAAACATCTTGACCAAATTTACCGATTCAAACTCAAGGATATGAGACTATCACTGTCCCAATATCATGTCGCACATACCAACAAAACACATTCATGCAGGAGAATGTGTATAGCAAATAAAATGCCTAAAACAATCGGAAGTCTGTCTACATATAATTAAATAAAATGTTATGCATGTGTAAAATAGTATACATATAGTATAAAAACTGATATGTTTTTAAACATGATATGTCAGATTTTATGTGATATCTTGCACATATATATATATATATTGTAACACTACGAAATTTATTCTTCAAAATTTCAAAACCTTAAAATTTTTCTAAAATTGATTAACAAATTAGGTTTGATTATGTCATTTAAACCTTACTTAATACTTGTAAATCCTTGAAATTATTGAAATTATTAATTAAGCAGAATATTATTAACTATTAAAAATAAATAATTAATTAATTATTATTTAAAACTTTAAATAAATTTTATTTAATAAAATATTTTCATTAAATAATTACATTAAAAATATTAAATTGAATTAAAATTTCTTTACCAGAAAAATAAAATGAAATAACTCGCAAAATTTTATTAATATCAAATTGAGTAATAAATATTTCAATCATACAATATTCTAAAAATTTATAGAGAAATTTATTTATAAAAAACAATATGGAAACTAAATATAAAATTATTTTTCTAATCTAACAACACTTTCGTTTATATGTTCCTCTACCTCTGGAATCTTCTCGATCAACATCAATTCTCGCTCAGTTAAAAATTTACATACATCACAAAACTAAGGAAGAGATAACTTAGTAAGTAAAAAAATGAGCATATGTGAATTAATTTCTTATATTGCTAAATTTTCATATTTAAAGTTACATACTGGTTAGAACTCATTTCCCAACCTTACCATGCGTTCAGACTTTCATTAGTCATCTCAAATTTACCACGAGTTTAGGTTTTCATTAGTCATCTCATAATTTAAATGTATTTAGGCTTTTATTAGCCATATCATCATGTTTTCTGTTAATTTCATTATATTCATGCATTCCTACTTGCAGACAAGATGACCCACCAACTTTATCTTTTTTTAATCTTATGTCAATGTCTAATCATACGTATTAAAAATATCAGAATTTAAATAATAAAATAAAGTTACAGAAAATAAATTAAATAATAATACATTTTGTGATGTAAGGCCAATGGCCAAAATGTTGAAAATCGATTTCTTTACTTATCTGAATTTCGAGAGAATAGGGTTTTAGGAATTTCGTAAGCCTTTGAATAATTTAGTCTGCCTAAATAATTAATTGTAGTTAAATTCCTTCTTAAAAAAATATCACTTAAAAGAAGTTTGGTAAAAATTCCTTATTAATAAAATCCTTAGGTGGAGCAGAGTCGAAATTAGGTCGACCTAGACACTCTGGGAGAAATTGGGTTAAATTTGGACCGGGTCTGGTTTGGGTTAGTTCAACTAGATGGTTCGGTTCGGCTTGTATGGACCGGTTTGCTTTGGGTCGACTAGACCAATTTAGTTCAACTAGTCTGATTCAGTTCAACAGGTCCTATTCACTTCAACTAAAAAACCAATCTTCTTCTTCCTCGAGTCTTCTCCTTCTTCTTCACGTGAAAGAGACAGAGAGGGATCCTTCCTTCTCGTTGTTCGTCAGTGGAAGGGGAGCTACATTGCGCTGGAAGGGAGATTAATTGAAGAGATGCCTATTGTCATGAGGTAAGGCTTAGGCCAAGGAGAGTTTCTTCATCAAGAAGGTTGATCGGCTAAGTCTAGCAATGGGAGCAGGTTGAAAACCCATGGAAGAGAAGCTCTAGAACTTCCAAGGTGAGTTTTTCATTTAAAATCAAATGTAGTAAAACTCATCATTTAAATAAACAAAAGCATTTATAAAAATGTTACTAATTAAATCCTAGCAATAATAAATATACTTTTAATAAAAGGCTTCATGAAACGTTATTAAAATCCTTCTTTCCTTAAACCCTCACTCATTGCTCAACCTTGTTTGGACAACATTTTAGCTTCGCCCATGAGAATTTCTCTTCAATTGCATATCAATTGTTCCTATCATCATATTCCTCAATAACACCATCAATACATACATCACAAAGTTCACATATGCATCTAACGTTCATTAAAAAATGTATAATAGAAAACAAGACTATGAGATGCAACATGTAAAAATTGTGTCCTTTTCAGTCAACATTCCTTTTTTTCTTTCACTTTACAGTCCAATCGTTATGAGAATGCAGTATAGGAGAGAGAGTGACACCATTACGTCCACCTCAAGCAGAACAGCCAACATCAACCTCGCCCATAACGACCATTTACATTTATTCAATTCGTCTTTCTTTCTTTCTTATCTTTCGTAAAGAAAACGTTTTTCATGAATGCATGAAACATACACATACACATGATGACAATCTAACATGCATGAACATAACAATAAATGTATCCTTGACCAACGTCTCAATACGAACAATAAGCAAACAATAATCATATTCTCAATCAATAGCCCATAGCATCACATGATATCTATTAGTTTTTTTGTTAAGCTAAGTTTTATTTTGATGATGACTAAAATATTGTCTAATTTAATAAATTCAATAAGTTGTATTTTACATTTTTTGGATAATATTCTTGATATTTTTATAATAATATTTATATCCATGTTTATTGGAAATACCCCCACAATGGGTATTATTAATGTCCTAACGTATTTATCTGAGTCTATGTAGTGTAGCATAACATTTTGGGACTTAATATAGTTTAGGGTTTAAATTGGAGTGAAGCTTGGAAGGAGTGGGGACGTTTTTGGACGACTGCGGATGAGTAGAGGTTGAAGGATATCAACTGATAAACCCTAGTGAACTATCGTTCGAGTTTTGGGACAAACGGGAACGAGGCGAATGCGTCCAAATCTGGTAAACAGTGAAGTCCGTAGTTTTCGGATGATAGCAGTCAAGGCCCGGACGATAGCGGACGACGAGTTTTGAATCTACAAATCTAGGAATTCTTTTCGGACACATGCGGTCGTGGCGCAAATGATAGCGGTCAACAAGCGATTGAATCTGTAATACTGTGGCAACATTTCAGACGATAGCTAATGAGGCTAGGACAAGAAAGAGTAAGCGACTGAAAACACACAATTTTGCACAACGGCTATAATTCAACGGTTGGATGAGGACGACCAAAAATGATTTTGGACGACCGAAAACTCGCAATCTATTAATAGAGAAGCACTCCAAGCTCAATACAACGAATGAAGAATTGAGGCAAAGAGCTGCCAAATTCAAAACTCAATTCTATATCATTGTGAGCACTGTAAATCCAATTCCCCTTACCTATAAACTTACGAGTTATTATTGGGAGAATTCATATTAGTCTTTTAAGCTTAATTTCTGATTTCATACATTATGCTAAATTGTAAAGGGTGATTCCCTAAGAATTTATCACACTAGGGTGACGCCCCGAGACAATTAACGACTCGATTGAACACTCGTAAGTTCAATCAAAGGGTGACACCTCGCAATAGTTAAATGAAGGGTGACGCCCCCGTAACAGTCAAAGGTTGATGGCTTTAGAATTAGTCAAGGGTGACGCTCCATTAATAGTCCATTTGTAAATGGTTTATTGGCACCCGTAAGTCAATTATTTAGTGGATATCCAAGTGGAATCTTGGAGCGCTGACGTAGGCAAGTTTGCCAAATCGCATAAACAAATATTGTGCACACTCTTTACATTTATACATTTATTGTGATTTTTTATTTTGGTATATGAATTAAATCACTTAGGATTTTAGAGAAAACAAATATTGCACGAAAAAGATTAGAATGCTATATTCACCCCCACCCCCCCTGCAGGCATATATCAGTCCTACATCTTGGAGCGTGGATGTAGGCGGGTTTGTCGAACCGCGTAAACAAATCTTGTGCAATCTCTTAACCCTTAGTCTTTACTTTGTTGAATATATTTGTTATTGTTTGTTTAATTATTTGTGATAAATTTTATTGGGTGCTAGAAAATTTAAATATCGCACGAAATAACTAGAACGCTATATTCAATCCCCCTCTATAGGCGTATATCAATCCTTCAAGATGTACTTGTGTTTGTTTGCATGTAAGATAGGATTGTTGAACTGTGGTAGACCAGTTATTTGTTTGGATGGTTGCCACTT
>CM039484.1:29215465-29315614 GCA_022433065.1 Begonia loranthoides
TTTCCGTATGACTAGGGTTTCCTTTATCTATAAATATATGCTTGAGCAGCAAAGCTCATTGTACCGATTTCTATAGTGATTTCTTCTCTACCCGTGGTTTTTTCCCGTCTTGAGTTTTTCACGTAAATTCGGTGTCCACTGTTTTCTCTTTCTCTTTTCTAAATCTCGTTCGTTTATTTCAACGTTATTTTTAACAATCTTCTTCTGCTTTTCATTCTTTGGTCGCCCAGATTCTGCTTCTGTGATCGTTTAATGGAGGTTAAAAGCTTTGAATCAAGAACCAACAGTGGTTCGAATGGTCTTCTGCGATCAATCCATCTGTCTGGGAATTCAAAAACTGCTCTAGAATCTTGGCGCTTAAGCGGCGAAAAGACGAAGCCGTTAAAGTTTGCCATTCCCGCGGGAGGTGCATGTAAATACTTCGTAAAAATATACAATAATAGCGAGCAGGAGATGCAGTTCTCTGGTTTCTCCATTGATGTGTTCGAAGCAGTCGTCAAATCTATTTCTTTTCCTCTGTATGTCTATGAACCCTTCAATGGCTCATACGATGACATGATCAAATCAGTATGCAATGGGGTACGATCATAATTTAGTTTTTCTTTTTTTCTTTTTCACAAAACTCCATTATCATGCTTCATGGAAGTTCTAAACTGTTAATGATTCTGCAGACATTTGACGGGGCATTGGGAGATATAACAGTATTTGCTGATCGTTTTCAGTATGTGGACTTCACGCAGCCATACTTGAATTCTGATGTGATGATAATAGTGGCGGAAAACCCAATTAGATGGAACAAATTATGGGAATGTCTAACCCCATTTACGTTGGAGATGTGGCTGACGATGATAATGATGCATTTCTTTGTAAGCTCCACCATTTGGCTGATCGAACGTGGGCAGAACGTCGAGCTCAAGAGTCTGGGGGACATGCTTTGGTTCTCCGTCGCCGTCATCTTCTACTGTCATCGTAAGCCTCACTAAGATTCTCCCGTCTATAATTCATAATTTCTGCAAACTTTAGTGGATTATATTAAGTTTGATCATAAACAGGAGAGCCAATCAGGAAGAACTTGGCTCGATTTGTGCTTGGGCCATGGCTGTTTGCAATTCTTATTCTAACAGCTTGTTTCACGGCGAGTCCTACTTCCACGATGACTGCCTCCCTCACAAACCCATCGATTCTGACTGTCGAAGAAGCCGTGTCGTCAAATGTTGTCGTTGGGTGCAACCGGAATTCATTCTTTGAAAGGTATTTGACCGAAATGCTTCATTTCAGGGAAGATTTGATCGTGGAGATGAACTCGACTGACGACTACCCTGAAGCTTTTAAATCCAAAAGGATCGAAGCTGCCTTCTAGATGGCCCCTCATGCAAAAGTCTTGTTAGCCAAAAATTGTAATATATGCTTGACCATTGCAGCTTCCATCCAGATCGGAGGCGCTGGTTTCGTACGTCGATTTCTTCAGTTTCAGTACATCTAAATCCTTCTCTAACAATATATAATTACGATAATCTTCTTCTTCTCTTCCAGGCTTTCAGAAGAGGATCTTCTCTGGCTTTAAATATTTCGACGTCGATTCTCCGTTTACTGCAAAAACGACAGCTGCCGCAACTAGACTCGGCTTTGCTGCACCTCGTCGTCAAAATCCAGAAGTACTCAACTGGGTCTGAGGCCATTCGCCGGATTATTCGTCATCACAGGCGGATTCGCTGGTTTTGGCTTGTTATATTCCATTTCCCGTTTCGTTGGAAAGAAGTTAGGGCTCATTGAAAAGCCGACAAAGTTGAAGTCGAAGGCCTCAATTTTACGTCGGAAGTTGAGCCCTGTCAAATTGATGTCGGCGCGATTAGTCAAGACTTCTCGCTCCATTGAACTATCTTCGAGTATTCGAACATGTACTGTTTAGGAGTTTCCTTGTATAAACTTATCTTTTCCCATAGTGATTGTGAGCTTTTATGCAGTTACTTGGGTTTTATTGTGTTTTTCGTTTATAAAATGTTAATGTCACACTAACTTTGTTCTTGTGTGTTTTAAGTTAATATCTTTGTCTTTATTCATTTAGTAGGGAAATGGTGTTTAATGTTTTTTTTTTTATGATCATTCTATTGTCAAGTGACGTTTCTTGGTATTAACTCAGTGTTAGTTGCGGGTAGCATTCATATCATTAGCTTTATACTAAAACATAATTAATTGTTGGTTTTTATTTTATGCTTTGGTTGTTGGCCATTTAACCATAGTTTGGTTTGGTTTGTGGTTATTTTGATCGATCTATTTTTCCAATTTGGTTTTTTCCCTTTCCAAATGATTAGAGGTCTGTTTTTCGTTTGTAGACAACTTCTCTTTGTTTTTTGGTGTACTCTCTTGTTAGAATTCAATGTGACCCAAATTCTATTGAGTTGTGTTAGTGAGCTCATATTGTAATCTTATTTAGGGTTTTATTTTTTCTATAAACTCATGTAATTTAGAGATGTAAAACTTATAGTTGTATCTCAATATTTAAATAGTGATATTAACATATGATCATGGTTTTTTCCTAAAAGGATTTTTTTAATAGAAATTCTGTTATCATACATCGTTTTTTTTTGTTATCCTTCAATTTTATAATAAATAGTATCAGAGTTTGTGTTTTCAAGTGTACCGAAACAGATTTTCTTTGGTTGTTGTGCATCGAGTAAGATTTCTGTAATTTTTTTTAGAAAATTACAATTTTTGAGAAGAATATAAAGAAAAAAAAAAGGAAAAGAAAATTTGTTCCCTCTTACATTTGTCTTCGCCATGAAACCTAATTCTTCTCTACTACACAAAAATTGCTGCAGCTAATGATTCTTGATCAGGCCAGCAACCCTTTTGTTCATTGAAGATCAACTTCCCTCCATCGACTGTCAACCATCTCCGATCAATGCAGTCCATCTGCAAGTCATCTTTTTGTGAATAAGAAACACATCAACCCCACTTCGGTGATTTTTAACAAAATTTTATTTTTAAAGTTTTATTTTTAACGTTAATTTCATATTTTTAGTTTGGTTTTGCACACAATAGGTTTTTTTTGAAAATTTATAATTTTTCCATGAATATCTTATTAATTTTAGTTAAAAATTCAAACTTTTGTTTGAATTTTTGTTAAAAATCAAATCGTTAATCGTTTGAGATTTTTTTAGGGAGATTTGTGAATTTTTAGGGTGGATTTTTGGATTTTAATTAAAGCTGATTTATTATCGCAGAAATATCTTAGATATTTTGAGATATCTTTACAATCTTGTGATATATGTGATTTTTGCTTCAATATTTTAGATGTGAATATTTTGTCGAACTTAGTGATTTTTGGATTATATGTTTTGTTGAAGAATATGTTTTTGGTGTGATAAAATCTTTAAAGTAGATCTTTCACTTTTGAAATTCAGATTTGATATGGTAGCTCAAGAGGTGAGATATACTGGCACAAATTTAGATGATGTTTTGTAGGATTTGAAGATGTCATTATCGTGGTTTAAGTGTTTCTTAAGTCTGATTAACATCAGTTGCTGAATTTACTCTTGACGACTTTTATAGTTTGATGATCTGTATAATTATTTTGAACAAGTAGGTGGACTCACATTGCAGATTTTCTTTAAGTGTGTGGAAGAGAAAGATTTGAATATTTGAAAATCGATTCATTGCAGAAAAATTTATTTTGAGGTGGAGATTATTAGAATTTAAGGTTTTGAAATTTTTTTTTTGGTCAGATTATCGAGCATGCGCTATGAATCTCTTCCATATAATTCATGTCAAGGTGAAAATTTTTAGAATTCGGTGTTACACGAATTTTATTAGGTCAAGCTGGCTGGTAGGCTCACATTGTAGATTTCATTTAGGGTTTTATTTTATTTATAAAGTCATGTAAACTAGAGTCACAAAACTTGCACTTGTATCTCGGTTTTCAATTAGTAATATTATCCTTTGTCCATAGTTTTTTCCTGAAAGGAGTTTTTCACATAAATTCTAGAGTTTCACATCATAGCAAAAATCCAGACATGAAAAAAGACACTAGTCTAGAGAAGCATTTTGTCCACAGACATCCAGACAAGAGAGAAAATTGAAACTGCAGACGTCTAGACATGAGATGCAGATGTCTGGGACAAACATTGAATTTTAAATTAACACTTCCATCGACGACTGGTACAAAGTGTGGACACCTATTGAGATAGCCCACCACTTAAGATTAGAAAGTCCATCACCTATTTTGTTGTCACATGTATATTGTAGATGCTTAGAACCAGCCTGTGGATGCCCACTGCCCAAGAATTTTCAAGAAGTCTATAAATAGAGGCACTTTCAAATTTGCAAGACACAAGAAGAGAAACCATACCAAAGTATTACCAATTTAATTTTTTGAAATCTCTCTTCAATTCTCAAGTGATTAGCCTAACTCCCTTATTTCCAATTTGAGATTATACTCTTGTGAGAGTTTAGGCTTTGTACTTAGTGTGTTCTTTGCCAAAAAACTTCTACATTTTCCATTTGTGATACACTTCAAGGGTAACACTCCAGAATAGTCATTGCAAAGCAAAATTGACTTCTGAAAGGTCCATCTGTTGTAATTGGAAAGATTATTGAGAAAAGAGATCTTCAAGGAGAAACTTTAAAGACGTAGACAAGATTGATCGAATTGTATTAATAAATCGTTTGCACCTCTTTCTCTTACTCTTTTACTTATTATCTTTGACTTTTGCATGCGTATTAATTCTACAATCCTTAGTAAATAGAAAATATAATATTTAAGTTAGTAAACAGTTAATTTATAAATTATAAGAAAAAACTTAATTAACCTAATTCACCCGACTTTTAGGTTAATTCAGGTATATAAAAGAGGTTGTGGAGTCTTCTTTGCGCGAGATGAATACTGATTGAAAATGGAAGAAGGGAGAGGTGAGACAGGGTGTGCATAGGAAAGGGCGAGACGAAACCAAAGAGAAGACGAGTTTTCTTGGGATTAACAAAAATTACGCAGAAGAGTGGGAGAGGGTGTGACACTCTTGTTTAACAAAAATCCCACATGTTTTCGTGCATCCATTGAAGATTTCACACACAAATTTGGCTCTCTTTTTTTTTTATCAAAGATAAGATTTTTACACCAACTCATGAAAATTCTATGAAAATTAATGAATAGGGAGGAAATCGGCCTTGCCTCCTCTTAAATTTTTTTAATGATTCTCACATATTTGCACCACGAGATCCCCTAGTTATTCTCCACAAAATACATATAATACTATATCTTATACAAATTACCGTTAGTACTTCTTTCCAAAGAAAATCATGATCACATACATGATCAAATATAGTCGGTGTCTGATGGCGTACATATCAACCAACAACATTGTGCAAGAGGTCATTGATATGTAATCTACTATTCATGTTTAGGTACTCTCACTTAGGGAAACAATGTTGGAACCAGCCTCAATATTGAACACTTAACGTGCAGACACCTACTCGTTCGATCATAGGTATACAAGTGTAACGATCCTTTTTGTAAATCTCTATTTTATTACCATTTTTTTAAAAAGCATATTTACTTCTGTGAAAAATACTAAAATATGTATTTGAAAATAAACAAATCAATCATGTGCCTTGTTAAAATGAACAACAGAAGACTTTCTTTAAACCAGTTCCTCAACATAGAAAACATGTGGTGTTCAAAAATAATAAACTTCTCGAATAATCGTTTGGAAAACGATGCAATACTAGACATAAAATAAAATCTCTACCTCATATGGCCTACTAGTAGCCGGTAAATACAATTAAATGGAAAATTAATTAGTCTGAATCTCACATAAATCCAACGGACCTATCAAAATATATGAATTACCAATTAATTTATTTATCGAAAAACTCTTTAAAATGCGTTGAAACCCATAAATGGAAATTTCAAAATTTTCATCAAAATTTCTATTTTTCTGGCAAAACTCCAACTTTACTTTATTAATGCATTCCAAATAATAAAATAGACTTATTTTCATGTAAGATAACAATATTCTCATTCATTAATCGAAACCTTAAATTCAAAAGAATTAAAATTCTAACATGGCGTGAACAAAAATATTGAGCTCGAAGTTACCTCACTGGGATATAAATCTAAAATCAACACTTTAAACCATCTAATTAAGTTTTAACATCAATCCAACAATTCAATCTTCATTTACGAAAAAAACCGAAAATCACCATGAATATAAGCCAAATATGACCTCTCCAAAAGTCCAAGAATTCTCTCGCTAATGAAACTAACACGTCATCCACAACTCTTAAAAATCTATGCAGAGTTTCCTCTTTGCTACTCAACGTTTTTTTTTACAAGCACAAAATTTTCTCTCTTAATATTTCTTCACTACGCAAAGTCCACCCCCCCCCCCCCCCTGCAACCTTTTAATTTGCAGCAAAAAATGGAGGGAGGAAATGTCTAATATAAGGACAAATGAGAGGCAACAAATTGAAGGGAGTCAGTTGGTGTTTAAGTATGTGGGTGTTTGTTGCCTCCCTCCAACCCAACACCATCACATGGTGTGATAAGAAGAACGAATGAGACCATCGGGTGACTATATATCTTTTGTAGGACTCCTTGCATATCCACGTTGTTGTGGTATTATATACATGTTCTGTAATGTATTGGAATTCATTATCTTTTTAATATAAAATTTATGTTAAACTCAAACGTGCACTTAGAACCCAATGATAATTGTGTTCAAATATTTATATTTTTGATGGAGTGTGATTTTTCCGTACTTAGTCAATTTTAACTCCTATGGCATTAACAAAGGTGTATCTTATTTGGAGAAGGAAGAAGTTGTGGTGCTCCTCAGCATGTTGGTATGCTTTATAAGGTTTATTAGTAAATTAGTCCCGCCAGTTCAATTTAGTATCTTTCTCCATCATTGGAAGAAAAGGAGTATTGCAAAAATGGGTCGGATTATTTGAAGGAAAGGAGCTTCTATTTTGTCTATAAAGGAGTCTTGCAAGTAACTCCATCTTTCCCTCTCTCACTCTCACTCTCTCTCTCTCCCTCCCTCCCCCTCTCTCTCTAACAACTCCAAGTGCAAAATTGCAGTGCGAAAATTCTCATTGGAACTGATAAGGGTCCACCTAACGAGGTTATCATTGCAGACCCTCTTTTAGACTTGCTGTTATAGCCGACCCAACCCACAACTTTATTTAAAAGAAAAATATTTTTTTTATTTAATTAAAGCCCACTTCATTGGTTGGTTGTAGAAAAGGGGGAGAACTTCCTTATTTTTTTCAAAGACAAAGAAGGGGGAAACAGTTTCCTAATTCTCCCTTACTCCTCTCCCCTCTCTCACTCAACAATTCTCCCTCCTGTGAACGTCGGAGTGTGTAGGTTAGTTTTCTTCGGCGAGTTTCGGCATCTCGTCCTTCGTCTGAGATAAGCCTCATACTTGGATTTTTGTTTAGGGATTTCTTTTGATGATCAGTAATAATGGACGAATTCATTTTTGTTAAGGATTGAAATTTGGTTGTAGGTGTTGGTAACCGGTTCTAACAAAGCTATTTGGCTGTGAGGGATTCTTTAGGATAAGGAAAGTTTTCATATTTTGGAAATTTTTTTCTTTGTTTTTTATGATGAAATGTGGTTTCAAAATGGAGATTTTAATAGTTTTATGGGGTTCTGTAGCTTGGATGTAAAGCTGGATGTTGGGGAGGAGAATTCTGACAGGAATTCTTGACCTCTGCCAACCAAAAATTCTGTTGAATCATCAGGGTTATCCGTGATTGGGATTACCCAAGTCATGACCATAAATGTTCTGTATGCTGGCCAAAACTTCCTGTCCACAGACAAAATGCAAATTTTTTTGTCTTGGGCCCAAACACTATTTTCGGCCCAGCCCAAATCATAGTTGGAGCCATTAGTTTGGGCTGAGCCCAAACCTTATATCGAGCTGGATTTAATTTTTGCTCCAAAATTTTGACCTGATCACTTTTGGGTCGATTCAGAATCCATTTTGGACTGAGTTGGGTTTTCAACCGTAACGTCTTCGGGATATTCTCGTTTAACCTAATAGTACGAATAATTAATACTAAATCTTGAATTCTAATTTTTAGTAAAATTTTATGATTAAGTTCCTAAACTTAAGATTTTTTGGATCTGTTGCTGTTGGGCTTCAGTAGACCATTTCCAGTTGAGACTTGGTATTGGTTTGCCCAAATTCGAGGTAAAAGTTATCTTATGTTTAACATACATTAAATTATAAAATTTCTACTATTGTCTTAATTTAGACATGTTGATTCACTGTTCAATTCGTTGTTTTTTATTTTATATTTATGTATTGTTATTGTTAACTAGAGTAATAAGACAGTTGTATGTGCCGTATCCCTAGGCGCAAAACCCTAAACTTGATCAGGGTCTATGTGGTTGTTGCGATTGCCTGAATATCGCCATTGTGTGGCTGTTACGATTACTTGAATATTGTCGTTGTGTATTTCAGTTATGTATTTTATTGTTCATTTTTGTTCATTCTAATATTAAATTGTGAAGAATAAGAAATTGAAATTCTACATAAGATTCATATAATATAAAAGTTGAATATAAGATTTAATCTCTATTGAGTTATTTGACTCACCCTTAATTATTTTTACTTTTCAGGAATTTATCAAAATAATCCCCAATTGCCACTACGATAATAGAAATTTAGAGATTTCTCATGTGTAATTAAATCCTTTCTTTTTATAAAGAGTCTTCGAATATTTTGGTAAGATTTGTTCCCTAGTTTTACTTTTGACGTTACTTACACTTAGTTTTAAATTTTGTTAATCTACTTTATATTATTGTCACTTTTAGACCTTTATTTTTGGACTTGGACTAGACTGTAAATTTTTAAGTCTTCCGCTGCTATTTATGGGTTTAAGTGAGGGTCGGTTGGGTCGGATCATTCCTCATTCTGTCTCGGGTCCCTTCTGGGGCGTGACAAAATTTTTGGTATTAGAGCATGGTTGACATCCTGAAGAAGTGACATTAATAAAATCGATATTGTAATGTTATACAATAAATGAAATTACAATACTTTAGGACAAAGTACAAAAGTCGATATGCATTAAGATACTGCGAGAAAAACATCTCAAGATTATCCGTAGGTGGGGGAAAGTATTTCAGAGTTGATGAGATTTAGTTAGAAAAGATAAGGAGTATGTTTTGTCCATGATTAGAAACAACTTTTAGAGGTTATAAGTGTAGGCCTATGAAGTTGGAATTTAACAATTCATCTTATATGGAAATCCAAAGTCTTAGTTTTCTTCAAAAAATTCAATATTTGTTCTATCATGTTTGAAATTCGTTAGTCAAAAAAACATTTTGAATCTTGCGGTTGTAGATATTTGGTTCGAAAACTATTGAAGGAAGTTTCTGAATAGATTTTATTTGGAGCTTGACATTAGTTTCAAATTCAATGTAAGTTGTTGAAAATATTTAGTTTGAGGTCTGGAGTCATTCAAGTAGGTATTTCTTGAGGAATGACTGCAAAAGACATTTATCTAGTTGAAGTTTATAGTGAAATGTTTAATTTATAGAGAAGAATTTAAAAGCCATTATTGTGTCCATAGAACACCTAATTTGTTTTGATATGATTCAAATTGATGATAGACAATTTTCGAGAATTAATTACTGGATAACGGTGTAAGAATGATACAAATGACATAACATTCAGTGCAATGTGATATAAATAACGATCATAATTTGGATTGAAGTAAACTTTCCATTTTGGGATATAACATCAGGTTGTTAAGTTAACATAGTATATAAGAGTCCTAGATTGATACTACTGAAGCTTTAAGATTAAGAAGCACTTTAGAACCAAGTTTGCCCTTAGACTTACAATCTTAGTTCTATGATTGTAGGTTTGAGTGTTATTTGAAATGTTGGAGCAAATTTTGTTAAATATTTGAGTGAAAATGATAAATAATTGGAATGTAGTGATGAAATTAAATATGGATGCAAAGAATGAGTTTAAGGGAAGTCATTTGAGGCATGTTTATGTAGTTGGAGGATTAAACATTTGTAATTGGATTGATAAAACAATCTTTTTGAAGATTAGAAGATTAACGGTAAGGAAATTTAATCTTCACTTTTGTTGAAGTGAGTTAAGAGTTGATGATGAAATGTTTCATATTTAGTGCAATATGATGCCATAAGATTTTTGCATATATGTAAACAGTAAACGTTCAGTTTTTTTATAGTTTGATTAGATGTAATCTCAAATTTTGACTGATTAAGTGTTTAAGTTTAGATTTAATTTTTACGCAAATGGTGCAGCTTTTCTAGTGTGAGCGAGCAAGTTGTTGCTTTGCAGGATATTTTTTTTCACATTTAATGTTTGTCTGTGCGGCAAGGTTGACTAGAGCATTATGAGGGTATGTTTCTTGTTATTGGTGACTATGAGTTAATTAGCATAATTTAGTTTTTGTCAGTTATGATTGGTCCTGACGTTCTTCTTGAGGATCTGTCAAGGTTACCATTATATTGTAAGCTTGAGTTATGCATTTATTTTATCCCAATAATGCTCTAGTTTTTGTTCGTTCATATTGGATGGTTTAGGTGAGGTGAATAAACTTTGATTGCAACAAATTGATTTATTGTGAAATGAGTTTCACATATTTAGTTTGTTATAAAGGAGATGTTAGTTTTAATGATTATTTGGAAACAGAGTGATTGTTTCCAATTTTTTTCATTTTGTGTTTGAAGCTCGATCAAGTGGCAATCAATATTAAGGATCTATTAAAATGAAGGAATGCACTTATTGATCAATAGGAATGATCAATATGTTTTGTCATAAATGATTTCAAGTTAGATTATCATTAGTAAATTGCTAATGAGATGTACGTGTGATCAACCTTTTGAGTTCATTATGGATGATTCAGTTTGAGATTTTGACATTCGTTTAACATATTAAGGTTATAAGTATAGGGAAGTGGATTTTTAGGTCCTTGTGAACTATTTTGGTTAAATATCCCCTAAGTGATTGGGTATTGAGATACTCGTGATGAGCCTATGGAACGTCTAGAAACCTTGTTGTAAATTTTTAGAGAGAATCAGTTGTAAGCGAGATATGTTTAGATATAACTATTGGATGATGAGTTAAAATTTTCAAGCATAATGATTCTGAGTTAGTATCTCATTGACCTCTAATTGAAATGCAATTATGATAGCATTGGGATCACTAAAGTGTATCACAAAGAGTTAGATTTTCTTGAATTTGGATTATTACGATGTTATTTAATTGCAAGGATTTCATCTATTATTAGTATCGTTGAGTAACCTTATGAATAGAAAACATTGAGTTTGATTGTAAAAGGAAACCGTTGGTTATTCTGATGAACTACAATTCAAGTTAGCTACTACACTGTTAGCAGTAGTATGTGCATGTTCATTATTTGATGATTGTGTTGATGCATCAAGATTTGCAATTGGGTGCTTAAAGTTGTGAAGAGATGAAATTTATATTTGTAAGCTCTGTTAGTCAAGACATATGAATTTAACTCATAAGTTAGGTTAGGAAGCTTAATAGAGTTATTTTATGGCATGTAGTTCAATATTCTCTTGGGTTCTAAGAGATGAAATAGTTAAAGTAAATACCCTTAATATACTGATAGGTGGAGAATGTGAAGTGATGTGAACTTGTCCTGTAGTACAATCATGCTAAGTCACATTTATGATTGAAATTTTGAGGCGTTAACCTCGAACCTTAAATCCTATGTCTAATATCAAAGGATGGTAAGAATTATTTGACTATTGCTATTGATTTTATACTCTTAAATTTCTGCAACGTGTTTAAAAAACGCAAAATCTTAATGATGTGCTTAAAGAGAGATTTGACAAAACAAAGTAAGATGAACAACATAACCATGTGGAAGTTAGTGCTAATGAGATTATGATTTCTCATTGGGTTTATTCATAGAACCTGGAAATTTAGATTTAGACAAAGAAATTAGTAGATGTTTTTGAACCAAATTTTCTTATTCGTACGGATAATATCAGATATTTGAAGCATTGAACCATTAGTGTATGTGGCGTAAATCGAATTTAATAATAGGAAATGGAATAAGAATTCGTTGTTATCATTAGATACCATTAATTCAAGTGTAGTGAAAGAATCATAACAAAAGATAAGCTACTTAGAAAATTGAATCGTATACGATGTAAATATCCTCATTTATTCCATGGTCTGATTGATGTTGTTCTAAATTTCGATGACGAAATTCTTTAAGTAGGAAAGAATGTTATAGTCGGCCCAACCCACAACTTTATTTAAAAGGAAAATATATTTTTTTATTTAATTAAACCCCACTTCGTGGGTTGGTTGTTGAAAAGGGGGAGAACTTCCTTTTTTTTTTTTCAAAGACAGAGAAGGGGGAAACAGTTTCCCAATTCTCGTTGACTCCTCTCCCTCTCTCATTCAACAATTCTCCCTCCTGTGAACGTCAGAGTGTGTAGGTTAGTTTTCTTTGGCGAGTTTTGGCATCTCGTCCTTTGTCCGAGGTAAGCCTCATACTTGGATTTTTGTTAAGGGATTTCTTTTGATGATCAGTAATAATGGGCAAATTCATTTTTGTTAAGGATTGAAATTTGGTTTTCGGTGTTGGTAACCGGTTCCGGCAAAGCTATTTGGCAGTGAGGGATTCTTTAGGGTAAGGAAAGTTTTGATTTTTTAGAAATTCTATTCTTTGTTTTTTATGATGAAATGTGGTTTCACAATGGAGATTTTAACAGTTCTATGGAGTTATGTAGCTTGGACGAAAGCCTGGATATTGGAGAGGAGAATTCTGACAGGAATTCTTCACCTCTGCCAATCGGCAAATCTATTGAATCGTTGGGGTTGGCCGCGATTTGGATTACTCAAGCCACGACCCTAAATGCCTTGTTGGCTGGGCAAAACTTCCTGTCCAGGGACAGAAAGCAAATTTGTTTGTGTTGGGCCCAAACACTATTTTTGGCCTAGCCCAAATCATTGTTGGACCCATTTTGTGTGTTGTGCTCAAACCCTGTTTTAGGCCATCCCAAACCCTGTATCGAGTTGGATTTAATTTTTACTACCAAATTTTGACTCGGTCACTTTTGGGTCGATTCATAAACCATTTTGGACTGTGTTGGGTTTTCAACCCTAACGTCTTCTGGATATTCTCATTTATCCTAAAAGTACGAAAAATTAATACTAAATCTTGAATTCTAATTTTTAGTAAAATTTTATGATTAGGTTCCTAAACTTAAGATTTTTTGGATTTGTTGCTGTTAGGCTTCAGTAGACAATTTCTAATTGGGCCATGGTATTGGTTTGCCCAAATTCGAGGTAGAGGTTATCTTATCTTTAATGTACATTAAATTATAAAATTTCTACTACTGTTTTAATTTAAACATGTTGATTCACTGTATAATTCGTTGTGTTTAATTTTACATTTATGTATTGTTATTGTTAACTAGAGTAATGAGACATTAGTATGTATCGTGTCCCTAGGCGCAAAATCCTAAACTTGATTAAAGTTTGTGTGGCTGTTGTGATTGACTGAATATCACCATCGTGTGGCTGTTGCGATTGCCTGAATATCGCCGTTATGTATTTCAGTTAATTATTTTATTATTCATTTTTGTTCATTCTTATATTAAATTGTGAAGAATAAGAAATTGAAATTCCACATATGACTCATATGATATAAAAGTTGAATATAAGATTTAATCTCTACTGAGTTGTTTGACTCGCCCCTTAATTATTTTTACTTTTCAAGAATTTATCAAAATAATCTCCAATTGCAACAACGGGAATAGAAATTTGGGGATTTCTCCTATGTAATTAAATCCTTTCTTTTTATAAAGAGACTTAGAATATTTTGGTAAGATTTGTACCCTAGTTCTACTTTTGATGTTATTTCCACTTAGTTTTAGATTTTGTTAATTTGTATTATATTATTGTCACTTCTAGAGCTTTATTTTTAGGCATGGACTGTATTGTGAATTTTTAAGTCTTCCGCTACTATTTATGGGTTTAAGTGAGGGTCGAACGATTCATTCCTTTTGGGTCGGTTCGTTCCCGTTCTGTCTCGGGTCCCTTGGGGCGTGACACTTGCTAGCACTAAAAGTAAAATGTCACAGTTCAATTTTTTATCTCAAAACAAAAAAAGACCCATGATAGTTTAGGTTGATGAGTGTCAGGAAATATTATAGAATTATGTAGAAGTGTTTTACACGTGTAAAAGGTTATATTTCTATGTATATATATTGCAAACAATTACAACATAATAGAATTAATTCATTTTCTCTTCTATTCTCTTTCTACTTTGTAACTCTCTCTCTATAAAATCTTCTCTGCTTTCCTTTTCTGCCATTCTCTTCTATAAGTTCAACTTGGATCAGGGCATAGGTCGATGGCGTCTACCAACAGTAATGTTCTTCCTACCTCAAATGCTCCTTCTCTTTCTATTCCGTCTGTTTCTACTCTTCCCTCTTTTCTGATGATGAACTAAAACATCACCGTCAAGCTGGACGCCAACAACTTCTTGGTTTGAAAAAATCAGATTTTGAACATCGCTATTGCAAATGGTCTAGAAACTTTTCTCTATGGCTCTAACTCTGCTCCCTCCTCTCTTATGGCCAATTTGGACCCTTATCCTGATTTTGTTCTCTGGGAACGTTACAATCGGCTACTCATGAGCTGGATTGACTTGTCCCTTTCCAATTCTTTTCTCCCTCAAATTGTTTTTTACAATACATCAACTTAAATTTGAATTGCTTTGGAGAAGAATTATTCTGCTAGCTGGCTGGCTCATCTCACTGAACTTCGCAGTCAACTCCAACATTTATCGAAGGATGGCTTGTTTGTTTCTCTCTATGTTCAGAAGCTTAATGGACTTTGCAACCAACTTGCTGCAATTAGAGAATGAGTTAGTAAGAAGGATCAACTAATTTACTTACTAAATGGGTTAGATAGTGATTATAATTTGTTTGTTGCTGCAATCACTAGTCGCCCTAGAGAATTCTTTATTGAAGAAGTCTAGAGTCTCTTGCTCAACTTTGAGTATCGTCTGAAGCATCAAAACTCCATTACTCTGGTTAATACTCTCTTGCCTCAAGTAAATTTTCATGCTGTTAGATCTAGTTCTTCAGTTCTTGCTACTTATCTACCTTTTTCAAAAAGCATTCTAGGTAGACCTTCTGGGCATCCACATTTTTCGAAGTCACATAAACACAATGGTTTCAAGCCTCGATGTCAGATTTGTTTGAAAGTTAGACATACAGCTGTTGTTTGTTATCATCACACAAATATTGCATATAAGCGTCCACCAAAGAATTTAAATACTCAAGCGGTTTCATCTAATTTGGCTCCTCCATCCCAATGTCTTCTATAGATGATAACTCTTGGTTCATGGATTTTGGTGCTATGCACCATTTTACATTTTCTCCATCTCAACTCTCTGATGCTACACCTTATTTTGGCAACGAAAAAATTGTGATGAGCAATGGTCAGACTATTCCTATCTCCAATTTAGGTAATACTTCAGTTCTCACTTCCTCTCGACCTATCACCTTAAAAAATATTCTACATTCTCCTTCTCTTTCTCACAACTTAGTGTTGCTAAGTTGTGTCACGATAACAATGTCGTTGTTGAATTCAATTCTTCTTCTTCTTTTTTTTTTTTTTGTCAAGGATTGGTTGTCCCAGGAAATTCTTCTCCAAGGACCTCTTATTGATGGCCTCTACAAACTGTCTTCATTGCCTAACAAATTTCCTTCCGAGCTTACAACAAACCTTAACTCTATAGTTTCCTTTTCTTCAAACATTTGGCATAGACGTCTCGGCCATCATCAACACAAGTTTTATCTCATGTTTTTTGTCTTTTATCTTTAAATTTATCTAGTTCATACTCCTTTTGTAATGCTTGTCAACTTGGTAAAAATCATAGACTGCCATTTTCTTCCTCTAATTCTCGGGCGTCGGTTCCCTTTGCCTTTGTTCATTCTGACATTTGGGGCCCTGCTCTTATGAATTCTGTTAATGGACTACGTTATTTTCTTTTGGGCATTGCTGATCATACACATTTCTACTGGATGAAGTTACAAACTGTTTTACTCATTTTAATAACTTTGTGCATGCTCAGTTTGACTATAAGATTAAAGAGTTTCAATCTGATTGGGGTGGTCAATTTCGATCATTGTGCTCATTGTTTTCTTCTCTTGGAATTTATCGTAGAATTTCTTGTCCTTACACACCAGCACAAAATGGATGTATCGAACGTAAAAATTGACATATTGTTGAGATGGGGTTGTCGCTTATGTCACGAGCTCATGTTCACCTTAGTTTTTGGCCTTACGCATTTCAAACCTCAGTTCTTCTCATCAATGCTCTCCCTACTCTAGTGCTTAAAAATGTCTCTCCCTTTCATTGTATTTATAAAGCCAAGCCGGTAACATGGCATTTCGTGTTTTTGGGTGCGCTTGTTTTCTAGCCCTCGTTCAATAAAACATAAATTGGAACCTCGTTCTCAAGAGTGTGTTTTTCTCGGATACAACCAAAATCATAAAGGATAATTGTGTTATTCAATTCTTTCTTAAAGATTTTTTGTATCTCACCACGTGATTTTCAATGATGGATGTTTTTCCTTTTAGCTTCTCACAACTATCTTCCTCTTCCCATTCAGAAAGTCCATTTATCTCTTTATCTATGTGTACTTCCCACCAACCTCTTTCAACTGTAAATTTTATATCTACTCCTCTCTCTTTCTCTCCACTCCTCTCTATTCCTCCTCTTCCTCAACTCATACTCCGCCTCAACCTCAAGGTCTTACCAATGCTCATCTAATGATAACTCGTGCAAAATCTAGTATTCGTAAACCAAAGGTGTTACTTTCCCAGCTGTTCTACACAATGACTAAGCCTACTACATATGCAATGGCTTCAAAATCACTAGATTGGGTTGTGGCTATGCTCTCTAAAATGGATGCACTTCTTCGAAATTGTACCTAGGATCTAGTTCATCTTCCACCTGGTGCAAAAGTCATCGGTTGCAAGTGGGTTTATAAACTAAAGTTGAATCTGGATAATTCCATCGCTCGTTATAAAGCCCGATTTGTGGCAAAGGGGTTCTCTCAAAATAAAGGCATAGATTATTTTGAGACATTCAGTCCTATGGTTAAGCCTGCCACCATTCGCCTTGTTCTTGCTCATGCCTTTTCTCAAGGGTGGACAATTCGACAATGGTATATTTCGAATGCCTTCTTACATGGAGATTTAAAAGAGGTTGTTTATATGTCTTAACCACAAGGTTTTATATTAGATTCTTCATCATCTAAGGTCTATCTCTTATGCAAGTCTATCTATGGGTTAAAACAATCTCTACGAGCATGGTATTTAAAATTACAGCTTGCACTATTTAATCGTGGATTTGTTACATCTCGTTCAGACTACTCTTTGTTTATTTTCAAGTTTGGTTTGGTTACTAGTTTTCTTCTACTTTACATTGATGATATAATATTGATTGCAAGTGACTCTCGTTTCATCACAGAATTAATAGACTATTTGACTTCTCTATTTGCTATCAAGGATTTGGGTTATTTGCATAACTTTCTTGGCATTACAGTGATCAGTGATGACAATACTCTTTGGTTGTCCCAGCAGAAATATATACATGATCTTTTCCCTTGTTCTTCAATGACAGATTCAAAACCAGTTCTAACAACGATGTCTATAGGACATATTTTATCTCTTAACTTAGGTACTCCCTTACAAGATAGCTCTTGCTACAGAAGTGTTGTGGTGCTTTACATTATTGTTGTCTCATGAGGCCAGACATTAGCTTTTCTGTTAACAAAGTCTGTCAATTTATGTATTCTCCTACGGATATTCATTAGCAAGTAGTAAAGTGTATTCTATGTTATTTAAAGGGTATATCTGATCTTTCTCTTACTTTTTTGAAATGCTTAGATGCCTCGCTAATATGCTACACCGATGCTGATTGGGGCTCTTGCCCAGATGATTAGAAGAGCACTAATGCTTACTGTGTTTTTTATGGTTCCAATCTACTTTCATGGTCATCAAGCAAACAAAAATCCGCTTCTCGTTCTAGCACAGAGGTTGAGTATCAAGCCATAGAAAATGGTGCTGTAGAAGTCTCTTGGTTGGTGTCTTTAATGGGTGAACTACAACTTCTTGTTTCTATTCCTATTATATTCACGGACAATGTTAGTGCATCATTTTTATCGTCCAATTTTGTTTTTCATTCGAAGTCTAAGCATGTGGAACTTGATTTTCATTTTGTTCGTGATAGAGTTGCACAATAGACATTAGTCATCAAGTTTATCCTTGCAGACAAACAACTAGCCGACTGCCTCACCAAACCACTTCGGACGAGTAGTTTTTAGTTTCTTCGTTCCAAGCTTTCTGTTCTGTGATCATTAGCTTGAGGGGGAATGTTAGGAAATATTAAAGAATATTCTAAAATTATGTAGAAGTGTTTTACATATGTAGGAGGTTATAATTCTATGTATATATTGTAAACAATTACAACATAATAGAATTAATTCCTTTTCTCTCCTATTCTCTTTCTACTCTATAACTCTCTCTCTCTCAAATTTTCTCTGCTTTCCTTTTCACCATTCTCTTATGTAAGTTCAACTATGACTCTCTCTCTCTCTCTCTCTCTCTCAAACTAAGAAACTGATACGTGGGTTGTGGTGGGTATAGGTGTCATAGGACCTGTGACGCAGGTGAGAAAAGTAGAAGCCATGGTAAGGGAAAGAATGCTTGATTTTTTGCTCCAAACTAAACGTAGTGTCCTCTACTCACTCAATAATTGAATTTCACCATTTTGAATGAATTCAATATCCCTCGCTTGTATTATTCTCTCTTTTTTCAGGCAAATCAACCATCTTGCTAACCAAGTTTCTAGTTATTATATGATGTGATTATCCACTAATAGTAAACTCTCATATCAGTTTCCATAATTTATTATCAATATGGAAGATTGAGCCAAATATACAAGAATTGTAAGTCCATACCTACCCTAGGAAATTCAAACATTTCTCCTTGTGTATATGCATTAATTTTGAGGAAAGCAAGTATGTCACGCCTCAAGGGAACCTGAGGCAGAACAAGGAACGACCCAGTTTGAAACAGACCAAATCGTCCGACCCTCACTTGAACCTATAAATAGCAACGGAAGACTTAAAAATTTACTTTACAGTCTAGGCCAAAAAATAAAGATATAGAAGTGACAATAATATAATGTAATTTAACATAATCTAAAATTAGGGAGAAATAATATAAAATAAAACTATGGTATAAACCTCCTTAAAATATTATGTTTCTCTAGATTATATTCAAATAATTTAAACAGGAAAACTTTCAATTTCTACAAATGTGGTTGCAATTGGGGACTAATTTGATTATTTCATGAAAAATGAAAATAAATAAGGAGTAAGTCAAAACAACTCAGTATCAATTTAATTTTATATTCAACTTTTATGTCATATAAAATTTACGTGCTTTTTGGGGTGAATTATTTCAACGAATCAATATATAAGAAAAATGATGACGAACAATAAATTAAATAATGAAATAAATGTGATACTCAAGCGATCACAAACAGCAAAAAAGACTCTGATCAAGTTTAAGGATTTGAAATTCAAGGACAATGCACATACAACTGTCCTATTACCCATTTTAACAATAAAAATAGAAAAATGTAACTAAACTAAATATTAAATTCAATATGCTCACTTTAAATTAACATTTACGTTTTAGAAATTTAAGTGCTTTAAATATAAAATAACCCCTACCTTGAAATTGGGTCAATCAATATTAAGGCCCAATCAAATCCACTGAAACCAGACAACAACAAGTCCACAAATTTTTAAGTATTGGAACCTAACCATAAAAATTTTACTGAAATCAAGATTTAAATTCCAAAATTTAAATTTTTAGATTAAACAAGAATAACCCTAAAGTCGGAGACCTAATATAGTGGCCTGAAGCTTAAATAGAATCTAGGCTGAAGTCCTTTTTAGAATTCCGGCCTAAGCCCATTTCAAAAAACCAATTCAACAAGGTTAGGCTGCAGGTAGAGATAGATTAACCTTGCCCAAGAACACTCTGTCCATGGACAGAGTTTGGAAACGCTCTATCCAAGGACGAAATTCGGTCGCATTCATTGCAACCTCTCCACTACAACTAACGCTACACGACAAGGATCTAGAGCCCTAGTCGAATTCTTTTCCAAAGATTCTAAGCCCAAAACTAAACCTTTAGCAATTTGGCAAAATCGTTGTTGGCCGAGGGACCGTAGTTTCTCATCGGGAAATCCTTTTCGACCTTCGGCACTATCCACTGCAATCTAGGAACCATAAATACATCTTATACTATCTAGAACTTAAACCAAATCAATTCAGAATTTTGCAAAAATTTTCGAAACAAACACTGAAAATTTCATCCTTACCCGAGGAGTTTCACAATCCAGAGCTATTTCACTAGAAACTGCTCACAAGGCCGACACCCAAAATTCGACCCTTAGGAAACCAATTCATCCATTACATTCTAACTAAAGAAGAAACAAAAAAGAGGCTTACCATAGTGATGAAAGAATTCCTAACTCATCGGAGACGATTCACAACATCGACGCTAAAAATCCAAACCTCTAGGGAAACCAAGTTATCTAGTGATTACAAATGTTAGAGTTCGGTATGACCCGAATTCTAGTTGGGGCGGGTCGGGCCCATATCCAATATTATGGTTATTTATTTTCTCTATATATTGATGCTTGAGTCACAAAAGTCATTTTACCTTGACATCCAAATAGTGATTTCTCCTCTGCCCGTGGTTTTTCCCCATTAGGGTTTTCCACGTAAATCTTGGGGTCCCTGCTTCCGCAGTTTTCTTTTTCCGTTTTGCGTTCGATTCTCAACAATTAGTATCAAAGCCTGGGTGAAATTCTCTATATCAATTTTTAACAATTGATACAGAGCAAAGTTAGAGTTTTAGTACTCGGATCGAACAAAATTGGGGTTTGTAATTCTTTGTGAAAAATTACAATTTTCGAAAAAAACATTTTTTAAAAAACAAACAAAAGAAAATTTCAATTTTCTTTTGCTGTTTGTTTCGTCGCCTCTGCTTCTTCAACAAATAGAGAATCTACCGTCATTCGAAGCGAAGAAGAAGACGAAAGCGAAGAAGCCATCGTCGATTTCTGCCGTCTATTGCCCGTTGCCGTCTGTCACCGAAGAATAGAGAGAAACAAACTTTGTTCGTCCGTCATCTGTTGCCATCCGTCGCCGTTGCCGAAGAGAAGAGCCTTCCAAACTGTCATCCGTTACTGTAGTCTGTCGCGTTTTTCTCTGTCGCGCCACTGCCATCTCCATTTCCGATTAGTCGATCTGCCGCATCCTCCAACCAAACAGTGAAATGCTAATTTCCCACCTGTTCAGTGACCGTGAAGAAACAAATCTTGAGGAATTGTTTGGGGTAAAAATTCTAACTTTGCAAGTTGGGGATTTCTTCTTGGAAAAATAATATATCTTAATTTGGTTGGATTCTGAAGATAATTTGGTTGGGATATTGAATTATTTGGGGGTCAAATTTTGTGCTTGAATATTTTGTCAGATTTTTTTAAAAAATTTTGAATTTTGGGAGATGGCTTCGATGAGGTATGATACGCCTGCATTTGTCAAGTCAGATTTTGCAGGATGTTTTGAACGAAAAATCTACCGCTGAGTTATGGTTCAGATTGAAGCAGTTGTGTATGAAGAAAACTCTTACTAGCAAGTTGCATTTGAAATAACAATTTTATTCTCATCAGTTATTGGAAGGAGCCTCTATTACAGAGAACTTGGCTACATTCAAGGAGTTAGTTTCATATTTGGAGACTATGTAATGCAAGTACGATGAGAAGGATTTGGGGTTGATTTTACTATGCTCGTTGCATGCTTCATATGGTACTTTCAGATATATGATTTTGTATAGTAGAGACAGTCTAACTCTGGAAGAGGTTTATGGTTCTTTGTTATCAAAGGAAAAGATGAAGCAACTTGTTGTGGGATCCGAGTCTCGAGGTGAGGGACTCGTCGTTCGGGGTAGAACAAGAGAGTCAAACAATAAAGGTAGTGAAAATGTTCAGAATTCGAAGGGCCGGTCAAAGTCAAGTAACCATGATAGAACTTGTTACTTCTGTCAGAAGAGAGGGCACATCAAAGCCGAGTGCCATAAATTGTAGAATGAAATAAAGAGAGCTACAAAGAAGGGAAAACAACCGATGACATCTGGTGAAGTAGTTATCGCAGAAGAAGAATACTATAGTGATGGAGATCTTCTAATTGTGTCAGAGGAAAACTCAAAGGCAAACAATGAGTGGATTCTGGATTTAGCATGTTTGTTTCATATGTGCTACAATCAAGATTGGTTTTCGACATATGAGACCGTTTCAAGAGGTTCTGTGTTAATGGGTAATAACACACCTTACAAAATAGCTAGTATTGGTACCGTCAGAATCAGAATGTTTGGTGGAGTTGTGAGGACAGTGGGTAATGTGCGACGTGTTCCTGATTTAAAGAAAATTTGATCTCGTTGAGTACTCTAGATTCAAAAGAGTCAAGTACAGCGTTGTAGATAGAGGTATAAAGATTAGTAGGGGTGCTCTTATTAAGTTAAAAGGACACAGAAGCTCTACAAATTTGTGTGTGTTACAAGGTGTTACAGTGACAAGTAATAAGGCTACAAGGTTTGTGAATTCACCTTCAAAAGGTTTATTGAAGAAGACTCGGAGGAAGTCAGGTTCTCAAGTGAAGTTCAAGTTGGGTTTTGAAAATACATCAAAGTCGATACATCAGCCTATTATAGATGTCCAGCGTGATACAGTCACCACATCATCCCCAGTTTCAGTTACAGTTTCACGTCAGAGTGGTATTTTCAAAGGCAGAACCAAGAGAAAGGGTAAAGCTTCACGGCAATATAATGAAACTTCTACAGTGGGTTACACATTGAGTGTGTTCGAGGGTATAGATTCCAGTAGGAGGTCTTCAGCATATTCACATGCAGTTCGTTGCAACATCTCTGATAATTCGGTGGTACCATGGAGGAGATGTGATTTCTCCTAGAGTGTGTCTCTCAAGTTTAAGCGGAGCATAAACTTGATCAGTACCAGATATTGAGTTGGCCTAGCAAGGGCCTTTGTGGAAGAGGAGATTATTTTTCGTTGGAGTTGTGCAGATTGTTCATCTTACATTGGAATTTCTTTAAAGATGGAGATTGTCAGAGTTCAATGTTCTGTATTTGTTTTGAGGTGGATCGAGAAGCCTGCATTAGATCTTTCATGTGGAATTCATGTCAAGGTGGAGATTGTTAGAGTTTGGTGTGACCCGAATTCTAGTTGGGCTGGGTCGGGCCCATATCCAATATTAGGGTTATTTATTTTCTCTATATATTGATGCTTGAGTCGCAAAACTCATTGTACCTTGATTTCCAAATAATGATTTCTTCTATACCTGTGGTTTTTTCCCATTAGGGTTTTTCATGTAAATCTACATTCGATTCTCAACAACAGAGAATTCTAACATATCATAACAAGAGAAAAAATAAAATTTTGATTTTACCCTAATATGTCTCTCACTGCCAAAACTTGACTGCCGACGTTGACCCCTTCAATTGATGACCAATAATGACCCTGATGATGAATTATAACTACTCATCGGAGGAACTGCCCTTCACTATTGCCCACCGAAGGAAGAAAATTATAGTGTTCGAGAGGGGAAAAATGGAAACATGAGAAAGATTTGTGAGTGGGAACGTTTTCCCACACCATCTAAAATAATGGGGTTCACTCCCCTCTTTCAATAATTATCCCCCAAAAGGGTATCTGGTTTTCCCCCTTTTCAACACTTTTAAAACATTTTTATGGGCTGAGTAAAATGGGCCAGTTATAACAAAGCAAACTTTAGGGCATCGGACCAGATTCATTTGACAAAGCCAACAGGTAAAAATGGTATAATATTTTTACTAGGGATATAGTCGACCTAGGGTTTCAAAGTTGATTGGATTTGGATAAAAAGAGACAAAAATAACTTGATTTTCTTCATCAAGTGGCTGCCAAGAAAATAGAAAATGTGATCCCGCTAATTAAAATAAAGAGAAATGCATAGGAAAGAGTCTCCAAATTGTTAGGTGTTATGAAATCAGAAAATCATGGTTTTTAGCGGTTTCCTAGAAAGAGAAAAATTAGCGTCTAGTATCTGCTTTTGAATTTTTATTTATTTAATTTGAACTAATGAGTCGACAATGAATTGAAATTATTTAGTGGTGAGACTGAGGTAAACTAGTCTTAGTTTAAGCAGTAGAGAACTAATATGTTATTCTTAAGCATAATTATAAATACTTGAAACGATAGAGGTTTACAAGATGCATTATCAACACTATTATAGATTTATTTTCTTTATGATCAATTGATCCCAACACTTTGCCCGATCTGTCACGACCTGACAGTGGGTTTAGATAGAAATACAAGGTCAAACAACTCAATTCTCAAAGAGGATCTAATCACCTTGTTCAAATATTAGTTTGCAACAGAAGATTTAATAAAAATCAAATTCATGGTCCACATGGTGATCGTAGAATATAAGAATAGTGCAATAATAATACAAGAAATGAAATACTGTGGACGAAAATAAAATATTCAACACCGAATAATAACTATACAAACCAAATAAAGTAAAGAGTCATTGCCAAAGGAAAGGAATAAACACTCCATAGAAAGAAAGAAACGAATAAAGTGAGCTCTGCACGATTTGCTACTCTTGACCACTACGATCTTTACCTGGGAAAAAAGGAAATGTTTTTTAGTGTGAGTGGATAACCTAGTAAAGAATAATATACTATATTCGTCCATTTTATTTTAAAAACGATAAGCAAATGATGGAAATGCAATGCATGATTTTACATTTATCCAAAATCATTTTTACCAATTTAAAATAGGCACTACGAGTCATCGGTGGGGGAGAATCTTGAAAACATTGCTATATATATACATATATGTATGTAACTATATATAAAATGGCGTCACTACTGTTTTTCGTAAAAACTTAGCCCTAGTGAAAATATGATCACTCATGGACCCTTATATAGTGAATGTTTGTAGGCGGGTAACAAGGAAAGAACAATTGTCTAAGGACTAGTCAATGTGTATCAAATAAAGCACTAAAATACCTTGGCCAAGTTTAGCGATTCAAACCCAAGGACATGACACTATCGCTGTCTCAATATCATGTCAAGCGTACCAATAAAAAACCTTCATGTGACATAATGTATATAGCAAATAAAAGGCCCAAAACAATCATAGGTCTGTCATATATATATATATATATATATATATATATATATATATATGTAATGAAATATCATGCATGCATAAAATAAATGTGTAAAACTAGCGTACTTATAGTATAAAAGCTGACATGCTCTTACACATGATATGTCAGGTTTTATATGTGATATCTAACAAAATAAGCGTTTTAAAAATCATGATGCATATGCAATATAGTAAAGAATTCCCTTCCTTGACGATGATTACCTTTCCGACTAGCCAGAATAACACTCTTGGGAACAAACTTGAAATTAGTAAAGTCATCGGAACCTAAAGCAAAACGGATGTCAATATCTCATCTAAAACACAAGAGGCAATTGGTGAGCTTACAATTGAGAATAGAAACCCAAGCTGAAAATAAATAATAATGGGTTGTGAACTTCACTGAGGCAACAAAAATTCAAGTAAGACATATGCTACCAAGAGCAAGCACACAACAATCCCAATAAGGCTCATGAATGACACCAAAAAGACCCAAGTAAATGGGCTGAAGTTCCCAAAATAGTGTATGCACCGAGACTTAGAGATAGTTATGCTACAACGTCAAATAAGGACTAGCACTGTAAAACCCAACATTTTTGTGTAAATGAATTTCCACTCATCTTCCACATAATCCTTAGTGAGCATAATATGTTATGACCCATATTTGTCGTTCCCAAATTTTATTGGTACACGTGGGAATTTTTGTTCATATAGTCAAACTGATTAAATTAAGAGATACTGCATGGTAATAAAAAGTAAATTTGTTTGAGGGGGAGAGAGACCTTATTTTCCTCATTTTGACCACTAGCGAGAGTAGGAGAGAGAGAGTGAAGGAATTGAGTCAGAGAAGAAGGTCAATCTGATGTTGGATTTGTATTTCTAAGGGTTCGATCAACGATTGTTGTGAAAATGCTTCAAGGGTAAATCATTTCTTTCTTTCAGTTTCAATGTTTAAGGCTTGGATTCCATGTTGGTTTTATATTTGAGCTTGGAAACTCAAATTCATAAATTTAACTCTGCAATGTTGAGCAGCTTAAGAGTATATGCAAAGGTTTAAGCAGATTGGAGGCAAAAAAAAATGGCAAAGAGGGGCATATTTCCTCTCGGTATTGCGTTGGAGGTTTGCCCGTGGAAGAACAAACACATATCTGTGAAAGGTTAACATTTCTTTAGAAAATGTATGTGTCCGTAGAAGTCTGCGCTTTCGCAGAAAACACGAAAGACACGTGTTTGAGGAAGCAAAGTCTTCTACGGAAACACAAGGATATACACATGTTTGTGGAAGAAAAAGCTTCCACTGTGGAAACACATGTATCCATAGAAGCAAAGACTTTAGTGAAAACACAAGGATACACACGTGTCCATTAAAGATATGTGTCCGCGAAAGCAAAGCCTTCCACCATAGAAATGCACATATCCACAAGAGTAAAGACTACTACAGAAATACACATGTCCTCGAAAGCAAAGACTTCTGCCATGGAAATGTACTTATCCCCAAAAGACAAGGCTTCTATAGAAACACATAGAAAAGCAAGTATCCACGAAAGTGCAAGCTTTCTGTGGAAACACACGTGTTTGCACAAGCTCTAGCTTCCGCGAAAAAGCAGGCATCCACAAATGCTATTTTTGTATCCCTAGATGCGTAGCTCTGAATGTCTACAATCATGTTTCTGGACTTTGCGTTTGCACCGTTCTACTACGCTAAGTTTTGAATGATCGTATCAACATTTTGGGTCAAATCTTTTTCACCTTGACGAAGTTTGTGGCCGTGTGTCATTCTTTTTTTGCTGGGTTCTTGGTCCCAGTATAGGATCCACTCCTTGATTTCTCCTTTGATTTTTGGATGCGGTTGCTTAATGTTGAGTCTGTTATAGGTTGTGGTGATTTTACTGATACTGAGTCAACACCTGAAATCATTGCTCTAGTAGATAGGAGGAGTAACCATCATTGAGGTAGAGATTTTATACTTTTTGCACAACATTGTATCATGGTTTTTTAAAACCATATTTTGTTGGTTGCAAAATATGAAAACTTGATGGGATTGTTCAACAACACGTCTATTTTATATTATACATACGTGAGCTTTACATGTTTATGTGCATGGTATCTCATTTTGATATGTTATGTACATTGGGAAATAAACCCTCTTGATGCTTTGGATGATCACAGTGTCAGAGAATCATGAGGCTATCCAAAATGCATCTTCTACTGCATGAAAATGGTTGTTTGTGCGCTGTGTGAAAATGGGTAATAGAGTAGTGATGATGCATTCCTTTGGTTTCAAATCTCTAAAGCTCATAAGGGAGTGTATGTTGTTGATTTTATGAGTGGTGTCATTGCTTGTTCTTTGGATCACCGACCACTTATGTGACGTTACTGGGTCTTCAGATCACCATCACTTTTTATTCCTTCTGTCCCATGATGTGCTATCTTGTCTTTAGATTGCCATCTTTTTGTGATTTTGTGCCAGAGGGGTCCATTTAATGGCCCTCATTTTTCAATGAGATAGTATTTCTTTGAAAGTAAAAGCAATGTGGGCATATTTTAATATAGTTGTCTATGAATACAACATGAACTAATAATTGTTTCATCGATGGCTCATGGAGCTTGTTTGAATTAAATCAGTAAAGAGGTTTCAATGATTTTAAAATCCATGTACAACATAGCACAATATTGGCATTTGACTCGATAATGTTTTAGAAAGAAAAGTAAAACCAATTTTACATGCATTTCATTTAGTATAGTCTGCCTACTGACTGAGCCACTCACTCCAACGACCCCCTCACTTCTAAGAAAGGAGTGGATGATGGTAGCAAAACTTGAAGTGCATCTTTATTTTTCTTTCTATAGAGAGTTTATTTCCTTGGTAAGGATTGATTTTGTCACGACCCAAAGGAGGGCCTAACAGAGACGCTAGGTCAAATGTGATTCTTAAAGAGAACCCAATCTGCCAACTCAAGACTTGATTTGCAACAGAAGTTTTGAACACATATCAAAGTCATAGCCCACACAAGATTAACCTTGGTCCACATAACAATCACAAGAAATAACAACATACATATATTAAATATTGTGCATCAAATCCAAAATTCTAAATGTCATTGAAATATTTAAATACAGACCCAAATTAAATACACAGTCCTCACCTGGAAACAAAGATATAACTTTCAAAGAAAATAATAGAACATGGTAGATCTGCCACCTGGCAGCTACTCACTAGCTTTGCCCTTACCTGCAGGGAGGAGTTGTTGAGGTAAGTGACTAATTTAGTAGGCATGTTATACTAAATGCAATGCATGCAAAATGAGTTTTATCTTTCCCCATCAAACAATGATGAAACAAAGTATCATTTTTTGTACTTGTGCATGGGTTTATAATCATTTGAAAAAACATTCTTTACCAGAAAAATAGGCTCCACGAGCCATTGATGAGACAATCGTCAAAACATTGTTGGATACCTATGTAATACTTGAACACTCTATTGTGCTAAGTATGAATTATGTATGAAATATGTTTGATAATGGTATAGTTTTTATTGGTTATTGAAAATATTGATTGTTGGAATTATAGTGGATGAATTGTGTTTTATGAATTTTGGAGGATGAGAATTTGCAATGTTATGAACAATTAAGCAAAAGTGTGGTCGACCAGTGTTGATGGTTTGCTCAAGTAGACTATGGACAGTGAGAAATATGATGGCCTCTAGTAGTTTTGAGGTCGACCATGGCAAGACAAATTGTAATTCATTGATCTTAGGTTGATATGCAGTCAACTAGGAATGAGGTTGCAGTAGACTAGAAATGAGGTTGCGGTCGATTGGGATAGTGTGAAAATGGCTTTCCGCAAAGGCTAGGCTTTTGTAACAGATGGTTAGATGTCCGCGAAAGAATAAATGTCTGTGGAAGAATATTTGATGTATAGTTCCATGGAAATATATGGGAGTGGTCAATCAGAAATTGATGAGCGATCGACTGGAAATGTGAAAAGTCCCTTAAAAACAGCTTAGGTGTCATGATTTAAGAGGTGAAAATTTTGATCACTTAGAATTAAAAGATTTATGGAGTGACACTTCATGCTTCTAAGGTTGAGAGGTATAAGAACACCCTCTTTTGTTATGAAAAAGAGAAGGAAATCATGAAAATTAGGGACAAGAAGAGGAACTCTTGGACAAGTGCTAACTATCTCTACTTTTGAAAGTATTAAAGATTGATGTAACAACTTCATAAACATTAAGGTAATGAATGTTTGTATGTGTTTTGCCTTCTGGCTACATCATAAGAATTAGGTTATTGTTTACTCAAGGATATGATATTTATGTTGTGATAGATGCTAGGGGCTATACTTGATTGTGATGATGACTTGACAATATGCTATTCGTGTTAGAAATTAGGATATGTACATGACAAACATGTTCGAAGATATGTTTTCTGCTTTAGGTGTTAAGTTCTATATATATTCATGTTATGTTGTATGTTGAGTTGGGAATATGATGATGATTTTTAATGTTTTGGGCATGTTGACTTGAGGAATCAATGTATTGATGTTGTTAAGTCATATGCACTCATGTTCATGCATCATTGTTTATAAGAACAGATGAAAATGTTTTACATGTGATATTTTCGTGTAAGAAAGATAAAGAGTGCTATGATAATATGAGAGTTGAGTAAAGGTTGTTACAGAGGTTGGACCTATAGGAGATAAGCCTGTTAATTTGGCTAGGTAATTATGTGGCTTCAACAAAGGCTACAAAATTATTAAGTGCTAGGACCTCGACAAAGGTATAGGGTTATCATCCACAGGGTCTTTGACAAAGATTGCAAAGTCGTTATACATGATGAGCATAATAACTAACGGAGGTCTCAAGAATTTTGACGGACTTGAAAAAGGTCACGAGACGTAAGTGGTGTGTCTCCCATAGTCGTATCTACTCTTGCTTTTCCCAGTAAGGATCTCAAAAAAGGTTGAGAGATTATCATAAGAAATAAAGAAAAGATAGAATGTATTACATGATTTATGAAAAGTATTTATCATATTCATAATGTATGACATTCCTTACTATTCCTTACTAAGTCCTAGAATTATAGTTTGTTTCTTGTGATGTAAGTAATAATGTTAAAGGAAGAAAAAAAGAAGCAGTCTATAAAGAAATTACATGATGAAGATGTTGTGTTGGCCAAGCTAAAAGGGAAAGGACTAAAAAATGATTTTTTATACAAATTGTTTTTGTAAAAATGTAAATGAGACCTTTTTAAGAAGAAAGTTAATTTTGGTTATTTCATCTATTTTATTCCAATTGATTTTTTTACAAAAAAGTATTTTGCTACACTTTGATTTAAAAAAATGAGGAAAACAGGGTGTTACAACATAGCCAACTATAGTAAAATAAGCTCACATCGTTTTTCACAAGTTATAAACAAAAAACCGTGAAAAAGAAGGGTCACTCAAGGACCCCTCTGATACAATCACACAAAAGGCAGCAGTTCAAAGATGATAACATGTCATGAGCTTGGAGGAAGAATTGTGAGGGCAATCCAAAGATCAAGCGACACTATAGAGGTTGCTGGCAAATAAGTTAGTGACAACACAACTCAAAACAAATACACCCTGATAAGGTTTAGAGATCTAACACCTAAGGAGTGTGCCACCATCGCCCTATTACCCTATAACACCCCGAATTTCAAGTCCATTTGTCTTTGTAAATTACACAATTATTTTTCTCTTTATTTATTTATTTTTCAAAACCTTTAGCGTACCAAAAGACTTTTATCTTTAAACTTTGTAAAAACAATAAAATCGTAAATCATATTTTTAGTAAAACATTTATCAATCATTACGATATCGCTTTTAGTTTCTTTTTTTTTTTACAAAACATGTGTCATCCCACAAATTAAATTTGTCGTAACAACTTCAAACACTATTCACACGTATGTACCATCAATTGTGTGGTTCTCTATTATTAGTCTCCTCATACAATTTTACATACATCATAAGTAATGAATGATATAAACATAATATGCATTTTTCATAAAATGTTTGCGTTTCAGTTTTCTTTATTTTCTTTATTTTTTTCTTTTTGACATTGGTACATGACACCACAGCTAAAAGCATTATGAGATAATCCCACCAAAGCTCCAGCGGTATCAAATCACCAAAGCTTATTACGTACTTTCATTTTCTTTCTCATCTTTCTTAATGAAAACATATGCATGTAAAATATTTTAGTTCTTTTTTAGAAAACATGATGCATAAACATAAATCATGATTTACGTTATACTACTAATCAAAGCAACATATCCTCAACATTCACATAATTCTAATATTACATCCAAACAAAACATCACATCCTTGAATACCACAAGTATTAACATAACATATAATATTTTAATAACGTGTCATACATCCTAGCATTTTGTAATGTAGGCTGTTAGGCTAAACACATACAACCATTACTTACTTTTTGGATCTTAGCATAATTCACACCAACTATGAATTATTTCCTTGAGTTGGAAGACCTACATGAAACAACAAGTTAGTATCCGTATTAGACATCCTTCACTTTGACTAGTTCTTAAATTCCTAGTTTCCTTAAGTAATCATGTTAAGTTAGCTTATAAATTCAACCACCTTTATCATGTTTATATCGCCTAAAACATGGCATTATTACTATCAATAATTACTTTTGCCTCACTTCTTTACCACCAACTTTCAAAATTCATAACTTTTATTATACACGTTTGCTTGTTTTGATTCCAATGCCCAAAGTTCCATTGAACTATCCATAATAACATAACAAAACAATTTAGTAATTAGAAGACATTCAGATATGTTGGTGCTACCAACACAAAAACTGCTCCATTTTTCTTAGTTTTTAATTCATATAACTATCACTTTAATTTGAGAATTCTTTCCCTTTCTTTTATCCCCATGACAAAATCTTAACCTTAGAACACGAAAATTCAATTTTCTTAAGCTCCCATAAACCATACACACCACCTTAGAATTTCCTCATTTCTTTACTACTAAAATTTATAATTCACTTTAACTTAAAAAAAAACCAAAACCTCACTAATCTTTAGAGAGGAATTTCACTTCAAAGAGGAGCTTAAACTCGTGGCTCACTTGTTTCCATTTTGAAGAGTTGAATCCTTCTATTTATAGAAGTTCAAGGCAACGATTTTACCCCTTGAGTCAACCTTTTTACCAATCATAATCAGACACTATAATTTACCAAGGCTAAAAATTGTAAGCACAATCTTCATCTCAATCCATTTTAATTGGTGGCTCTTAATCATCTGTTTAATTCTTAATTAATCTTGAAAGCAAATTTCTAAATAATCTTCTGTTGTGGATTTTTTGCATATTCACGGACGCCTAAATGTCCACTGTGGATACATTTGCATCCATAGAGAATCATTGCTATGAATATTTGATCCATTTGTCTGTGGGAACATCTTTCCCTAGTCTAACAATACTCATTTCATCCTATAATTTAATCTGATGGCTCTTCTTCCTCCCACATGACATCTTTTCTCTCCCACATAACACTTTCTGTAGAAGAATCGTTCTCAATCCAGTGGTTCACATTTTGTTTGCTCTTTCAATCCAATGATCCATGCTTTGTCCTCTCATTTTCTCTCTTTAAAACTTTAATTCAAACGATATCTTTTCTTTTCTTTAGTATACTGTTGTGGACATGTTCGTTGCCACAAAAACATAAAATGACAACGTTTAAATTTCCTTAACTCTTATCAAAACGACATCTTTTCTCTCCCGCAGAGGAATCTATTTTGAGATCCAATGGCTTCCCTTTTGTTAGCTTTTTTATCCAACCGAACCACGGCGTTCCTCATAATATTTTCTTACCTTAGATGCATTTGCTTCCTAGAATACGTAACGAAGTGACAACATTCACTTTACTTAATTCTTTCTTTTCAGCAATTCCATTGTTCAATGATGACATGCATGGAGGCTTCCACACTCTGTTTATTTCAGATATCCATAGCTGCACTATTACGCATACGCACAAAATGATGTCATTTCTTTCACAATAGATGTCCATTATGCGACATCGTTTGTTGTTATTTTATTGCCACAAACATTCCCCTTCGATAAGTTTGTGAAAAATTCAAATTTTATAATTGTTATTTTATCTTTCCTTTAACATTCCAATTTTTCCAACTAATAATTAATTTTCATCACTTATTTTCCTTGGTTATTACATACTCATTTTCACAAAGTGCACAAACAAAGCACACAAGCAAAACATCTTCACGCAGTATAAGATGTACCAGAATAGCCTTTGATACTTTGACATCATAATAGTTCAAAATATCAAGAGGATTCATCCTCCTACATTTGTAACAAAACAATCAATGAAATACCTTAGACATAAATATAAATGTGTAAAACTCATGTATACATAAGTAGTATAAAAACTGATATGTTGTCGAATAGTTCTTGTCACTTTTCATATGTGGAAACCCATAAAATATGAGTTTAAAAACCATGATGCAATGTAGTACAATATAGTATAAAATCTCTACCTTTGAGACATCTTTCCTTATCAAATAGAGTGATAACCTCCTAGGGAATTGGCTCGAAATCAACGAAGTGATTTGAACCTATAATAAAGTCAACCATAAAGAGTCCTTATATAAACTCTAGGAAAAAAAAATAAGGAATGAGGTCTAGAAGTCATGGTAGTGAACTTCGACGAGGAGTGTAGCACCAAGACAAAAAAAAAACTTGACCCAAAAGGTTGTTGCGGTTGTTTGAACCCCTGCCACGGACGACAAGCACAAACAGTCAAAAAGTGCTTTAGTGCAGACGTCCAAACCCTTTCATGGATGCCAAGGTCTTGCAGCGAAAGATCGGCGTAGACAACTAGACCTAGTGTCACGACCTGGAGGTGGGCTGGACAAAATCATCTAGTTAGGTGACCCAATTCTCAGAGAGAACTAGGTTACCCAGCCCAAGGCATGAGTTTTTATGCAAAAGACTTAATGAGAATAATATCAAGCCCAAACCCAAATGACATGGGTTGGGGTCCACAGAGTGATTAACTAGAGACTTGATAGCATAATAAAGAAAAGTATTGTGCAGGAATTAAATCAAACAACACCAAAACAAAAATCCTAACATACCAAGAGCAGAGGGATTGAATCGATGAACCTCCACCCATCCACGGGGAGATCAAGACACCCTTCAGGGAACACCAGCTTCGCCCAGCTGCCACGCACACAAGACCACTACACTGAACCTACACCTAACCTAGAGAAAAATATAGTCTAAAGGGTGAGTGACTAACTCAGTAGAGAAATCTATACTAAATGCAATCTATATTAAAACCATTTTCTTTATCTTTTGAAAACCATTTCATGTTTCTCATTTACCGTACATGGATTTTGAATATTTAAAACCTCTTTATCATTTTAAATAATCAGCTCATGACCCTCAATATGGCTTTATTCAAACTCGCTGTATACATAGACATCAATAATCGCAAAATATGTCAACATCATTTTCTGTATGAAAATGTCATCATTGAAAAGGGATGGTCACTCAAGAACTCATCTGTCACTCATCATCGAAAGGTGGAATGATCTCTCGGATGTGTCAACGGGCCATAGCCACCACCGATACAATCCGAAGATCCAAAGATCTAACGCATTACCTAAGTTGTCGGCAAACCAGTCAGCGACGACACAACTCATGTAATCACCCAGCATAGGTCACAAAAATGTGGCTATCCACCAATAGCAACAACTCATGAGGCAAGAAAGAATACCAATTACGGCGATCCAAAGATCCAACATGATACCCGAGTTGTCGACGAACCAGTGAGCGATGACACAAATCGTACAATTGTATTTCCAAAGAGAGGTTGCGCACGACAAACCAGTTCTCGCTAGTACCTAAATTTCCCAAATTAACAAGAGTTTTCGACCAGCAAGCTCGAGCCGTCCAGCCACTCGCCAAATGAAACGGTAGTAGGATAGACTAATCTTTGTGGCTAACAACAACGCTAACTCGGTATGACACTACCCTGGTTAGGTTTAGGGCCTTTCGACCCAAGGAGGCGTCATCACCCTTCCATCCTATTTTCAACTTTCAGGACTTGCAACCTGAGGACACGTCACTAATGCTTTTCCACTTCTAGGCCTCGCAACCTGAGGACATGTCATGAACGCCCCATCATCATTTTGCACATAAACGATCAATCTTTATGCAGCAAAAGATTGCATAGGGATAGCCTCGTGATGCTTTAGCGCTAAAGTGCCTAAAGCATCAAGAGGATTCATCCTCCCAATATACACATCAAATCTTCTCTCAATAGAAGATTTCGGGATAGCCTCTTATGCTTTAGCGCTAGAGTGCCTAAAGTATCAAGAGGATTCATCCTCCCAATGTACGTAACCAATGTCTAACCTTCTCGCAGTCGAAGATTGACGAGATAGCCTCGTGATGCTTTAGCGCGAGAGTGCCTAAAGCATCAAGATGATTCATCCCCTAAACACGCACAAAAGTCATATCATCAATATATATATATATATATATATATATATATATATATATATACAAACACAATATCAACAATAAATCATGTACGGAATGTAAACGTGAGAAAACATACATATACGTAAAAACTAACGTGCTGTAGAATAGTCCTTGTTAGGTTTTTAGGTGTGGTATCCCACAAAATAGTAGTTTTGAAAACCATGATGCAATGTAGTGTAGAAAGTATAAAGATCCCTACCTCGATGGCGACCATGACATGCTTACCAACAAACTCGCTCCACGCGCTATCGTAAGTGAAAGGTCAAAACATCTGACTCCTCTAGGACCTACAACAAGGTTGGTGTCAACATTTCAACATATATAACAGGGATAACAGACGATTCCCAATCAAGACAAAAATCCAAGACAGTTCCTAGGGACAATCACGAGTCCCAACCCGAAAACCAATTCTAGGAATCCTAATAGAATCCCTAACCTTATTACTCAATAGCCTAAACAAGGCTTTATAAGAAACTACCAGTTCTAGTAGACATAACAATACCACCCTAAGCATAGAAACAATAGAAACAAAGGACGATTCACAATCAACAAAATGTCATGCCCAATGATATTCATCAAGCTACACTAAAATCTACATAGTGCAACTCTCCACAACATAACACTATCTTCAGTCCCCAATATATATATCCAAGAAATAATTGAACAAAGAACAAACCCCAAACAACAGAATAACAAGATAGCAAGTAAAACAAACAACCAAAACCTATCAATAGTTGATTATTAGTAATTAATGAAATAGAAGACAAACTAAATCAACATAATATTCTTTCCAACAGTGTTCATCAGGCTATAAATGAAGTATAAAAACCAACTCTAAGAAGCAGGGAACTTAAAAAATGTAATCAGAACACTTTGTCTATAGAGAAATGGTTGACGACAGAACCTAAACCACCATCGTTGTCACATTTGTCATTAAATGTGATGATGTCGAGCCATGGCAGTTCATATACAAACTACCATAGCTCTATAGTTATTAAAAAATAACCCTACAATTTTCATGAACTACCGTAGTGCATCTAGTAACTGCAACTGTGTGTCAATACACTGCAAGGGCTTCATACCAAACTGCCACAATGTGTCAATACACCACAACGGCTTCATACCAAACCGCCACGGTGTATTGACACACCATTGCGGTTTACTATGTGAACCACTGTGGTGCAACGTGCATACTTTAACTTATACAAATACAAGGTAAACTCCTCACGATTTTCTCAGACATTTTGTTAACGCTTAGCAAAATCTAGATAATTCTGAGAGCTGAAATGAACTGCATTTTGGCGAAGTTAAAGAATTTGTTGAAAACCAAATGGCATCTTAGAGTGTTGTGGAATATGTTATTAACCATCAAGTTGAAGTGGGGCCCACAGCCATATTTTTTGCCAATGAGGTACGTGAAATTGGAGACAAAGCTACAATAGTATTGCATTCCATCTCAGCAACTCTACACGAGGAGGACGAGAAGGAGCTCCATTGATTATGTGAATCCAGTAGTGACGAGGACATGGCTAAGAGTAGGCCTAGACGCCAACCACAAGCTCAATGCACCTTCGCTAGTATGGGGCTTGGCAAGAAGTATAGTTCACAGAATAAAATTAGAGAAGAAATTGTCGATCATACGTTGAAGAATGAGTATAGAATAAAATTCACCCATAATGATGCACATCGATTGAGGGATGCTTGCCAGGAAGGATGCACGTGGCGGCTGGAAGCCTAAAAAATGTAAGGTAAAATGACGTTTCAAATAAAGTACTAAAATGACATTCACACTTGTTTGAGAAAGATGGAAAGCCGTCATGTCTCTGCCAAATGGGTGGCAGCACATTACTAGGATAGATTTAAAAGTCAGGCCGACTGGAACATATCTTCTATAATTGAGACAATTAGAAATGACTTTAATGTCAACATCACACCTAGCTTCGCTAGAAGGGTAAGAAATACGGCCAAAAACATTAACAAAGGGGATGGCAATGAGCAATACAAGCTCATATGGTCTTATGCTGAGGAGATTCGGAGGTGTAATCCTAGAAGCTCGGTGTGTGTTGACTTATAGATGAGTGCATTTAAAAGGATGTACATGTGTTTGGCTGCAAGCAAGATGGCCCTACGGAACTGTGGTAGACCGGTTATTTTTTTGGATGGTTGCCACTTTAAGGGAGCTACTCCATGCCAGCTGCTCTCTACTGTCACCATCGACAAGAACCATTGAATGTATCTGATTGTTGTAGTTGTGGTTGAAGCAAAAAATAGGGCTTCTTGGAGCTGGTTTCTAGAATAGTTGCTCGACGATCTAAACACCTCGAGCGGCAATGGGTGGACAATTATTTCTGACCGAAAAAATGTGCAGTTGATTGCTTTTGACTTCTATGTTTATGTTATGCGTTGTGTACCAATGTTTGACTCATACTATGAATCTTTGTAATGGCTAGTGTCAGCTGTCAGAGAGGTGGCAGGGCAGGCAGACCATCGGTCTTGCTTCCAACACCTGTATGGCAATTTTCAAAAACAATTTAAAGGCAGGTTGTTCAAAAATGCAATGTGGGCTGTATCTAGAACCACAACAAAGAGGCAGTTTGGGAGAGAGATAGCAAAGTTATTTTTGCTTGACCCGGCGGCCCACAACTATCTATGAAGAATAGATGTGAGATGTTGGGCCAAACATGCCTTCTGCTCCATCCCCTAATGTGACCTAAGCCTCAACAACCTCAGGGAGTCCTTCAACGCCTACATCCAGCCCAAGACAAATTGATTCTAAGTATGTTTGACATCATATGAAAAGGAATCATGGGTAGAATAGTGAAAAAAAAATGAAAAAGATGGCTTGCTCGACAGACTTGTTGTGTCCGCAGATTAACAACTTGCTCGCCAAACTACAACTTGTCGGTCGAAATTGGAGCCCCCAATTTTGAACAGCTTCCCAATTTTAGGTCAGCAACGGTAACGAACAGTACTCTGTCGCTTTGGACAGGCGTACTTGTACTTGTTATCATGTCCGCTAACAATAAGGGCACTAGAATGGACAACATGATACATTTCGTATCGCTTATTCATTGGAGTACTCAAAATCATGAAATTTTTTAGCTTCTCTACAGTCATACTCCTCTGCTCTAAATCATATAAATACTTACCATATTTTGACGATGACCAGCATTACAATAGTTGTTTTTGAATACTGCCTCAAACTGAGTTCATGCAATCAAATCTAGTGGATAATCCAATTCTAAGAAATTACCACCATATTTTTGGCATTTTCTCGAAATAGAAGGTTGTAAACCCAACCCAATAATCCAATGGGCTCCAAAAGCAGTGCAATTCTTCTGCATCACCCTCAATAGATTTTCAGCACCTTGAGGGTCAAATCTGCCCATAAACACTAACCTTTAAATGCTTTATAATCTCATGTTATGTGATTTTAATACAAACTACTTTCAGATAACTCTCTATTGAAGTCATCATTCCACATGAACAACTCTAATCTTTGGTCCAAATATTCCCAACTACATATGCAGAAACTTACACTAATGTTGAATTGTACAATTCAAAAACTAATTAGAAGTCTTTACTAACAATTTTCAAATTAGAGTCTTCAAACGCAAAGTTCTAATTTACACTAATAAATTCCAAGTATGATAGAGCAAACATTGGATTTGTTAAGGAAATAAAGGCTTTGGACTTTCTTTTATGATAGTTTTCTTAAGTTTAAACTTCACATGCCCACACACATAACACAGAAGAGTTTGCAGACTCATATGTTTAGAAATGTTGTTTCTAATTATTTACAAAGCATACTCCTTATCACCTCTAACTAAATTAAGACCACTCCAAATTACCTATATCCGATTAGAGAAATGTCTTCATCTACTAGTGGACAAACTCAAGATGTTTTTTTTGCAGCACTTTAATGCAAATTCATTTTTATACTTTGTTATTAGACACAATATTTGTAAATTCTTTTATATTACTATATTATCTATCTTATTGATATTAATTTTCAAAATGTAACTTCACTTTGATACTAAAAATTTTATCATGACCCACAAGAGACCCGATACAAAATGAAAAACGACCCGACCCAAAGAGTCGAATGGCCGACCCATTCCACTTAAATTTTTAAAATAGCAGCGAAACACTTAAAATAATTATTACAAGTCAGGGCCTAATAACTTAGACTTAAAAGGTTCAATAATAATATCATATAGTATAATAATATAATCTAAAACATATTAACTGTGTAGAATTAAAAATAGAGATAATAGTTATCCAATAAAGAATGTACCTAACAAAATATCTCTCAAATAAAATTATTAAAAATAAGAAAATTAAATAAACTCCGTCAAGTCTAATCTTGACTCGGTATCTGAAAATTCGGTTGATTAAATCTTGAACAGTGTCATTGAAGTGAGTTGATGAAACTCAATAGGGATTTAATAATTTTACTTGAAAGAAGTGTATAAGCATGCATGAATTTAAAATCACATTTTATAAATTGATTTTATAAAAATGTGTACAAAAGAGCACGTATTTAAAATCATCCACTAATATGTGGTACGTAATTAAAATAGACTTTTGTTATATTAATAAAAATCACAGTGAAAATGGAGCTACTCACGGATTTTAGACACACCATGACATATGCAAATAATAAAATAAAAAAGCAATGCTTGACGATCACTAAAGTCACATAAAATACCCTAATCAGGTTTCGATTTTTGCGCCCAAGGAAACACCACATACAGTTGTCTCATTACTCTAGTTAACAACAACAAACACATTCTGCACACTTGAATGTGTGAACATAAAACATAGCCCAAATCACGTTGATCAAACTCAGTTCACAAAACCGAGTTGATCAATAAAACAAAATATGGATACTTAATTTAAACGTGTACAGTGAAAATAAAATATCATATAAAAATTTGACGATCATAAAATGGACACATCATTTTTGTATAAGACACATCTCAAAATAATGATTTTTATAAAAATTATTATTTATGTAGTGCATAAAATAAATGTCTACCTAAAAGTGGGCTTACACCTGTAAAATCTGAGATTTTTAAATAAATTTAAAAATGCCACGCATAAATTTTTTGCAATTTTTTGGTTAAATGTGGCAGAGTTGACCTATTTTGTTGTATAGCAGTGACGTGTACATTTATTCCAAAACAATCAAATTGGGTTTTTCCGAGCAGGAAATTTATTTGAAAATGTTTTTACTAAATTATTTTGAATGAAAAATTATTTTCAGTTCAATGTTTTAAACAAATAGGATTTAATACAGCATTTTAGTTTGGTTTATAAAATGTATAGATTATATATATAAATATATTTCAATTTTTTTATTTAAAAGAAAAAAAATTTCATTCTTCCTCAAGTCCTTTGTATTTTCCCCTTCTTCAACACACTTCTCCTTCTTCGACCGATGTCCGAACGAGTGAGAGACAACGAGTGGGAGAGGGAGAGCAGCTTCGTGAGCTGGCAATTCAACGCCGGTGGAAGCTTCATTCGGTCGGGTCCTTCTGTTGCCAGCGGTTGTGTGGTCCATCTGAGGTGATTTTGCATGGAGTCAATCAAGGCAAGGAGCTAGGGCATTCTCGGCTTTCACTTTCTTCCATCATTCTTTTGTCTATTCTTGTTCTAGAGGTGTCAGATGCTTCCACCTTTACCTTATGACAACGCATGAAGTAGGATTGTCAGTAAGCGTGTCGTGGTTGCCATCGAGGTAATGGTTTTTATACTTTCTGCACCGCATTGCATCATAGTTTTCAAAACTACTATTTAGGACTACCACACCTGAAAATCCAACGGGGACTATTCGACAGCACGTCATTTTTTATTGTTAGTATGTTTTCTCATGTTTACATTTTGTACTTGGTTTACTGCTAATATTTGTATATATGTTGATGATATGATTTCTATTCCTGTGTTTGGGGGATGAATCCTCTTGATGCTTTAGGCACTCTCATGCTAAAGCATCACGAGGCTATCCCGTTAACCTTCGATTGTGAGAAGGTTTGACATTGGTTATGTACATTGAGAGGATGAATCCTCTTGATGCTTTAGGCACTCTAGCGCTAAAGCATCACCCGGCTATCCCCATGCAATCTTCTACTCTGTGAAGATTGGTCGTTACGTGCGAAATACGATGGGGCATTCATGACATGTCCTCAGGTTACAAGTCCTAGAAGTGAAAGAAAAGAGGATAGGGCATTGGTGATGTGTCCTCAAGTTGCAAATCATGAAAGAGGGAAATTCGGATGGGAGGGTGATGACACCTCCTTGGGTTGCAAGCCCCTAAACCTGGCCAAAGTATTATCACATGGGTTGGCAGTGTTGTCGGTCACGAAAATTAGCCTATCATAGTACCGTTCCATTTGGTGGGTTGGCTGGATGACTTGAGCTTGCTCGTCGGCAAACCTCGTCAATTTGGGACATCGAGGTTCTAGTGAGAAGGGGTCTATCATGGGGCTCATCCATTTATGCGAGTTGTATTAGCTCGAAGCTTGCTCGCCAACAACTCAGACGATGTGCTAGGTCTGCAGATCACCGTCATTGGTATTCTTTTCCTGCCTCATGAGGTGTTGCTATTGGCAGATAGCCACCTTTCTGTGACTGTGCTAGGTGGTTTTGTGAGTTGTGTCATGGCTGATTGGTTCGCCGGCAACTTGAGTAGGGCATTAGATCTTTGGATCGTATATGCTATGGCTACGGCCCGTCGACACATCTGAGAGATCATACCACCTTTTGATGATGAGTGACGGATGGGTCCTTGAGTAACCATCTCTTTTCAATGATAACATTTTCACATGAAAAATGATGTTAGCCTATTTTTGCGATTATAGTTGTCTATGTAAACAACGAGTTTTAATAAAGCCACATCGAGTGCCATGGGCTAGATTTATAAAATGATAAAGAGTTTTTAAATGTTTAAAATTCGTATACGCTAAAATGAGAAGCATGAAATGGTTTTCAAATGATAAAGAAAATGGTTTTCGCATGCATTACATTTAGTATAGATTTCCTTATTAAGTTAGTCACTAACCCCTTAGACTATATTTTTCCTCAAGTTAAGGTGTAGATCCGGTGCACTAGTTTTGCACGTGTGGCAGTGGAGCAGTGTGAATATTTCCTAATGGGTGTTTTGATCTCCCCGTGGATGGGTGGAGACTCGTCGGTTCAATCCCTTCATTCCGGGGATGTTGGGATTTAGTTTTGGTGTTGTTTAATTTAATTCCTGCACAGTATTTTTCTTTATTATGTTATTATGTCTTCAGTTGATCACTCTGTGGACCCCAACTCATGTAAATTGGGTTTGGGCTTTGTAATATTCTCACTAAGTCTTCTACATAAAAATTCACGCCTTGGGCTGGGTAACTGGGTCTTCTCCTACAATCGAGTTGCCTGACCCAGCAGTTCTGTTCGGCCACCTCCAGGTCATGACAACATCGATTAAAGTCCAAAAGTCTAAATAGCTCAATTCCAGCATGTTAGCCTAAGTGTTGTTAGGTTTATTTGTTTTGATGATGTTTATGTTGTTTGAAATTGTAAGTTATTCATTGATAATTATGCTTAACTGTTTAATCATTAAATTTATATTGATATTTATTGGAAATAGCCTCAAAACGAGTATTAAATTGAGCTAGCATGTTTATATAAGTCAATGTACCGAATATGTATCGTATTGGGACTTAAAAATATTAAGGATGACAATTGGGAGGCAAGAGGTTAAGTAAAATGTAGTTTTGGTCAACCAAAAACTGCTCCCAGTCATTGTGGTCGAAGCAACACTGGACTAGGTGGTCGAGTAGATCAAACGACATGTAACACATTGCACTCCTAAAGTTTTTGATTGATCAAACAGTTGAGGAAGGTCAAAATGGTCGATCAAAAAATATTACAGAATGCTTCCAGTGGTTTTCGGTCAAGCAGGTCGACTGAAAAATATCACAGTTGGTCAAGCAGGCGGTTGAGCAGATCGACTAAAAAACATCACAAATTGCTTCCAAGGGTTTTCAGTCGAGCAAGTGGTTGAGCAAGGCAAAATCGATCGACCCAAAATTTATACAGAAGCTCATAATAGATTTTTCAAAGGGATGGATCGACTGCTACTGTAGCAATGGTCAACCGCTATAGGCTGGCATACAATCCGAAGGCCTTTTTAATGGTCAGCAGTTGATCCTTGAATAGTGTCTAGTCAATTGGTGAATAGTGTTTGGTCAATCATTGCTGTGAAGTTCTGCCCAATTCTTCTAACAATCAAATTCCAACAGCTAGAATTTCTAACGGCTAAAAAGCGGTCGACCGAAAATGCACTTTTCTATAAATATACACACTCTGAATTTCATTCCACAACAATCCAATCGAGAGAGAAATACTCCAAATTTTTCCACGACATTTCTACTTCATTTCTCTCTATATTTGAGTGTACAATCCTCAACTTGAAATTTTATATCCAAGAGTTAAGTTCTAAATTGTATTTTTCATTTCTCCTATTTTGTAAACACTACATCAAGGGTGATGCCCTGCAATAGTCAAAGGCTATATCGATGCTCGTGAAGATCAATGCAGAAGGTGATGCCCTATGAATAGTCTGTAAAGGTTTGGTTGCCACCTGTGAAGCTAATCGATACTAACGATACTAACCAAGGAGGTTAGTAAGTAAAGGATCTCCAAGTCAGAAAGTTAGAGCACGAAGGTAGGCTAGATTTATCGAACCACGTGAACAAACTGTTTGCACTCTCTATCCCTTAAACTCTTTATTACTGTTTTATTTATATGTTTTATAATTGTTAAATCACTTAGGGATAGAAAAATTAATATCGCATGAAAAATTTTAGAACACCTAATTCACCCCCCACCCCCCCTCTCTATAGGTGCATATCGATCCTACAATTGGTATCAAGGCATGTTAATTAAAACTTTTTGTATGATATTGTGTGATATTGTGCATATTGATATAAATTTATTTAAATTGCATCTATTAAGTTATTTTCTTGTTAAAAGTTATTTGGATAAATTTGGGTGAATTTGTTGATTATATAAATTGATATGGATTTCAATATGCATAAGGAAGGACAATCTGTCTCTAAACCTCCATATTTTGATGGTAGTGATTATTTATATTGGAAGTCTAGAATAAAAATTTTTGTACAATCCTTATATTATGATTTGTGGCATATAATTGAAAATTGTCCATATGAGCCAATAAAATGCGTAAATGGTATAAATGCCGCAAAATTATATTATAAATATGATGAATTTGATATATGCAAATTGACTTTAAATGATAAAGCTACTAATGTGTTATTTTGTGTTTTAGCAAGAGATCAATTTGATAAGGTTCAAAGATGTGAGAGTGCACATCAAATTTGGAGACCCCTTAAGTCCACACATGAAGAAAGCATATCCTCCAAAGATGAGGGAATGGTCAACGTATGCTTAATGGCCAATCAAACTGAGATAAACAATTCATCTAATGACTCTGATAATAATATTGATGATAATGATGAATTGTTGGATGCTTTCAATAAATTATTTGATCAAGACAATGTGCTTAACCATAAATTCAAATTGTTGAAAAAAGATAATGATGAATTGATGAAAAAAACATGTTTGTATTGATCAATCTTTTGAAAAAGAACTTAGTGATTTGAGAATTAAGAATGATGAATTACATGTTTTTATCAAATCTCTGTAATGTGGAATCAGTACATTGAAGGTTAAAAATGATGATTTAAATTGTGTTGTGCTTCATTTCACAAATGGGAGAAAAATTTTAAATATGCTCCTAGAAAAGCAAAGGGTTATATTTGACGAAGCCGGAATTGGCTATCAACCATTTGCTAAAAAGAAAAATTATAATAATTTATTTAGTGGTCCATCTATTTGTAATTCTTGTAATTGTATTAGGCATAAATCTTTTGTTTGTCCATTGACCTTGAATGTTAATTTGAAATCTAATTTAGGTTTTAAATTTATGTGGGTTCCTAAATGAATTAAACTTATAACTAATGGACCCAAAAAGATTTGGGTACTAAAGAAATCAAATTGATTTTTGTTATAGGTTGGAAGTTTTCCCAAAGAGCTTAAAGTAAATGGATAATTGAGTATCCAACACAAAAAAGGGAGAACCCTCAAAAGTGTGCCTCCGATGCATTAAAAATGAAAATGAACTTAAGGAGGTACACCATAATTTTTTATACTTGCATATAGGTTAATTTTTTTTATATACCTTTGATTTGATTTTAATTAAATGAATAGTATGCATATATGATAAAATTCTTATTCCTTAATTGATCTTGCTCTTATTTGCGTACTTTATTCTTTTGGCATCATTGAGTTTACTTAATCGGTTAAATTTATTTTAATTCATCATTTGATATAATTGGTTTTAATTTTCATTAGTTTTAATTTTCTTTAAATCATTCACCATCTTAATTTGTCAATTGGTTAATTTGGGTTTGAAAATTTTATTTATCCAACAAGTAGTGTTATAAATTACACATATTAAAAGATTGCTGAAATTTTGTTTTGATGTATATATTGCCTCCCCATTGAATTAAAATTTGTCATTTAAATAAGGGAAGAAAATAACTTTTTAATAATGGTTTAAATTAAATAACTTTTCTTTGTAAAATTAAGCAATTTTGTTTAATATACAAATCTACAATTGGTCTTTATGTATAAAATTTGGATTTGATTTTTGATAAATATGAATATTACAATAGGTTTCATTAAGGTTAATTCTTTGGATTTCTTCAATTGGTTTCCTTAAGTTTATCTTTTAATCCAACTATTGGTATCATAATTTGTTTTCATTGTGTTGGTTGGATTGGATTTTAATGATAGGAGATATTTGAATTTATAATTTTTAAAATTTTTTATTTTGATAAATATTACAATTGGTACCATTGAGCTTAATTATTTTACTTCTTTATTGGTATCTTTGAATTTTAAATTGTGATAATCCAACAAGTATTTTTAAAGACACCCTTTTGAGTTGAATTTGAATATAAGGGAAGAACTAGCTTATACAATTGTTATAATCTAAGATTAAAAGGTTTTCACTTTTACAAGTGGTAGAAAATTTATTTTTACTTATGTTTTCTTCCAACAAATTGATATTAAAAAAGGGAAGAAATATTTTTCGACAATTGGTATCTATAAATTTCTTTTAATTAGTATCATTACAATTGATATCATTTCTATTATTATTGTTCAATGCCAAAATGAGAAATTGATTGAATTATTTTGCTTGATGTGTTGTGCTTCTCCAATGACGTGATTTGGTATTTTAAAGGGAAAGAGAAATTTTATTTCAATTGATATCAATTTAATAATTGTTTGAAATATAGAGATATTGATTTGTTCGTTAATAGCTTTGATGTTTATCCCCTTCAGATATTATTGTTGATAATTTAATAGGGAGAGAAGAAAATTGATTAAATAAGTTGCATGATAATTTTCCTCAAATATTTTGTTTTTGGTATATATTTTGATAGAAGGGAATATAAATATTATTTTCAATTGGTATCATATCCTTACAATTGTATTTCCCTTCACATGATGTTATATGCTTAAATGACAAAGAGGAAGAAATATATTGATTAAATTTTCTTGACTTGATTTAATTGTTTTGTTTAATACTTTGAATTCTCTCCAATGATTTCTTTTTTATTATGACAAAAGGGGAAGAGAAATGTATAAGTTGAATAACATGTTTGCATATAATTCAAAGTTAGATAAATTGGATAAACTAAGGGAGAGAAATCATATTATGCAATAATGTATGCACATGCTTAGATTTAGGAACAAACAACTTATAATATTTTATCATAATAAAAAAGGGGGAGATTGTTAAGCTAAGTGTTGTTAGGCTTATTTGTTTTGATGATGTTTGTGTTGTTTGAAACTATAAATTGTTTATTGATAATTATGTTTAATTGTTTAATCATTAAATTTATATTAATATTTATTGAAACTACCCTTAAAACAAGTATTAAGTTGAACTAACATGTTTATCTAAGTCCATGTAGTGAATATGTATCATATTGAGACTTAGAAATATTAAAGATGGCAATTGGGAGGCAAGAGGTCAAGTAAAATGTAGTTTTGGTTGACCAAAAACTGTTACCAGGCGTTGCGGTCGACTAGGTATATCACAATGCACTCCCAAAGTTTTCGGTCGAGCAAGGTCAAAATGGTCGACCAAAAAACATTACAGAATGCTTCTAGGGGTTTTTGGTAGAGCAAGTAGATCGAAAAACATCACAAATTGCTTCTAGAGTTTTTGGTCAAGCAGGCGGACGAGCAAGGCAAAATCAATCGATTGAAAATTGACACAAAAGCTCAGAATCGATTTTTCAAAGGGAGCGGTCAACCGCTACTGTAGCAGCGGTCGATCGCTATAGGCTGGCATGCACTCGAAAGGCCTTTTTAATGGTCAGCGGTCGTCTAGTGAATAGTGTCTGGTCGACTGCTGCCATGAAGTTCTGTCCAATTCCTCTAATGGTCAATTTCCAACGGCTAGAAAGCGATCGACTGAAAAGGAATAGGTCGACCGAAAAGGAAGTTTTCTATAAATATACGCACTCTGAATGGCATTCCATAACAATCCAACATAGAGAGAAACACTCCAAATTTGTCCATGACATTTCAACTTCATTTCTCTCTATATTTGAGTGCATAGACTGAACTCTCTTAACCCTCAACTTGAGATTTCATATTCGAGAGTTAAGTTCTAAATTGTATTTTTCATTTCTTCTATTTTGTAAACATTATGCCAAAGGTGACGTCCCACAATAGTCAAAGGCTAGATTGACGCTCGTAAAGATCAATGCAGAGGGTGATGCCCTGTGAATAGTCTGTAAAGTTTTGGTTGGCACTCGTGAATGTAATCAATACTAACTGGGGAGGTTAGTAAGTAAAGGATCACCAAGTCGGAAACTTGGAGTGCAAACGTAGGCGGGATTTGCCGAACCGTGTGAACAAACCATTTGCACTCTCTATAGGCTCACATCGATCCTACATAGCAATTCACAAATTTTTAATTAAACATGGTTACCTATTCAAAAATAAGTCGTTAAATCTTGGGTTAAATTTTATACCTTAAAATCCTCAAATTTTATTTAAAATTAGTTCAATTTAATTAGGTAAAAAAAATACCCAAAATTTGGCCTAAAAACAAGTTAATAACAAACCCAAAATAAGTCTCGTCTGCATACCATTTGGTCCATGCATTAAGCCCAGACTGCAAGCCTAAGTGACCAAATAAGCGGTTTGGTCTAGTAGCTGGACCGTGGTCCTAACAGAATGAACCGGGACCTAGCTGGCTGCTAAAGGAGACAGAGCAAGACAACGTCGGCTTCGACGCAGTCATTGCTCTTTGCCAAAAACGTCAAAATTTGTCCATCATCCCGACGAATTTGTCAGCTTTCCTTCAAACTAAGACCCCGTTGCTCAAGCAATTTTCCTTAACTAAAACATTCAAACCAAAATGCCCAAAGACAGTGGAAATGTGAAAGGAAAGGTTTGTATTTCACCTTCAAGCGATGGCCTTCTGGTCACCAGAAGCTTCATTTTGCACTGCGAAAATTGACACATACATGCCACTTCTGAATCACACGATTCTTCCCTTACACTATCGAGAACCATATTTACATAAAAATATTAATTTTTTACCAGATATTGAGTTCATAGTGAAAGGGAAAATTGAGCATAATCATTAAACCAATATTGAGTCCAAAATTCCCAGTATACAGAGTAAAAACATAGAGAAAAACCCATCTTTTAAGGCTCATCGATTTCCCATTTTAGGAGTCTTTTCGCAACTAATTTAAACCATGAAATTTTACTTCCTCATGTCCGCACCAGCTCCTCGATAGGTTTCCGTCTCCAATTTTTCGTTCTACAATAGCGAGAGCAAAAGAGGAGTTGAGGAGAGATGAGTTTTGCAAGAAAATAGAAGAAATGAAAAATAAAAATACGATTTTTGTCAAGAAAATGACCTCAGATGAAACTGTTAAAATGGTACGAGAAAGATGAACAGACTGAACCCAAATAAAAAACAAGGCTCGATGTTTCAATTACCAGAAAAATCCTTAGAAACTCTTTTTCAAGACAATTATTAGGCTCGATGAACTTGAATTCCTAATACCAATTTGCTCCCAACTTTCTCCAACTCCTATGACCAAGTAAAACAAAAAGGAATCTCTCCCTCTCATTCATATAAATATATATAATCATATTATATTTTGTTTAAAAGTCAAGCTGGTTACATCCTATCTATATATATTAAAGTAAAACGGGAATTTCTCTAACTCTCTTTTATATATATATATATCAAGAAAAAAAGTTGAGAGAAATTACTGTTTTGCTTTAATATATATATATATAGAGGAAAATTAACCCAAAAAAAAAAAACTATTGTACTATTTAGGGTCAATAATAGCTTTCGCTAACAACTTAATTATTGAAACATGTAAAATAAATATAATTAAACATCAGTATTACGTTTTTCGTTAAAAAATATTATTTTTCTACGATGAAATGTTGGCTTTCCACATGAGATATTGTCTTTTCACTGCAGAAAATGAACACTTGACATAAGAATCAGAATAGACAACTTTTTGCAGAGAGAAGACGACTTTTCAAAGAGGAAAGATGACTTTGCGCTACGGAAAGACAACGTTCCGCGGAGAAAAGTTGTCTTTGCACAGTGGAAAAATGACTTTTCTCTACCGACAAGAAACAAATCTATTGTCTTATTTGTAGAAAAACACAGGCAAGTTGTGATTCTTCCTCAGGCAGTAAAATGATTTTAAATCATCTAACATCTAAAATATTATATATTCTTTTACAAAATTTTATAAATTATAAAACTAAAAAAAATTAAAATCAACTAACAGAGTATTTTCTCAAATCTAGTCAATGGATATTAACTTTTATCCACTGAAATTTTTGAAACCACAAGTTCTTACAGTTTTTTCTATGGATATTAGCTATTTTCTACTGTGAGTTCTCTGAAACGATATGATGAAGTCATTTTCCTCAAGTTAACGATTGTGTTTGCTCTATTCATATCTCATAGTTCAGTGTTTAAGTTTTTGGTAAAAATTGTTTAGTGGTTAACTTGTTATTTATTCTATATCATTTATTCTATAGTACAATAGTTATTTTGTTAATTTTCTTGATATATGGTATATATTAATATTTTTTTGCTTGGCTTTTAAACGTAATATGATATGATATGATATATATATATAGATATAGATATAGAAAGAAATAAAGGCAAGCAATTCGTGGCGACGTCATTAAGCTAATTCGTACAATTGGAATTAGTCTTGATTTCTCCTTCTTTATAAGGGTTTGCTTGTTTCTTCTCAATCTCATCTCAAGGAGGAAGATTTAAGGCAAAAACGATGTTTCGTCTCTTTCTTCTTTTCATTGTTTGGTCTCCCAGATTCTGCTCCTGTGATCATTTAAGGGAGCTTAAAAGCTTTGAATCAAGAACCAACGGTGGATCGAATGGTCTTGTGCGATCAATCCATCTGTCTGGGAATTCAAAAACTGCTCTAGAATCTTTTCGCTTAAGTGGCGAAGGGATGAAGCCGTTAAAGTTTGCCGTTCCAGCGGGAGGTGCTTGTAAATACTTCGTAAAAGTATACAATAATAGCAAGCAGGAGATGCAGTTCTATGGTTTCTCCATTGTTGTGTTCGAAGCAGCCGTCAAATATCTTTCTTTTCCTCTGAATTATGTCTATGAACCCTTCCATGGTTCATACGATGACATGATCAAATCAGTATCCAATGGGGTACGATCATAATTTAGTTTTCTTTTCTTCTTTTTCAGAAAACTCCATTAACATGCTGAATGGAGGTCTGAACTGTTAATGATTCTGCAGACATTTGATGGGGCATTAGGAGATATAACAGTATTTGCTGATCGACTTCGGTATGTGGACTGCTCAGAGCCATACATGAATTCTGATGTGACGATGATAGTGCAGGAAAACCCAATTAGATGGAAAAAATTGTGGGATTTTCTAACCCCATTTACGTGGGAGATGTGGCTTCGGATGATAATGATGCATTTCTTTGTAAGCTCCACTATTTGGCTGATCGAACGTGGGCAGAACGTCGAGCTCAAGAATCTGGGGGACATGCTTTGGTTCTCCGTCGCAGTCATCTTCTACGCTCATCGTAAGCCTCATTAAGTTCTCCCTTCTATTATTTATAATTTCTGCAAACTTCAGTGGATTATTGAGTTTGATCATGGACAGGAGAGAAAATGAGGAAGAACTTGGCTCGATTTGTGCTTGGGCCATGGCTGTTTGCAATTCTTATCCTAACAGCTTGCTTCACGGCGAGTCTTACTTCCACGATGACTGCCTCCCTCACAAACCCATCGATTCTGACTGTCGAGGAAGCCTTGTCGTCCAATGTGGTCGTTGGGTGAAACCGGAATTCATTCTTTAAAAGGTATTTGACCGAAGTGCTTAATTTCAGGGAAGATTTGATCGTGGAGATGAACTCCACTGACGAATACTCTGAAGCTTTTAAATCCCAAAGGATCGAAGTTGCGTTCTTGATGACCCCTCATGCAAAGGTCTTGTTAGCCAAATATTGTATAGGCCTCACCATTTCAGCTTCCATCCAGATCGGAGGCTCTGGTTTCGTAAGCCGATTTCTTCAGTTTCAGAATATCTAAATCCTTCTCTAACAATGTATAATTACGATAATCTTCTTCTTCTCCCACAGGCTTTCAGAAAAGGATCATCTCTGGCTTTAGATATTTCGACGTCGATTCTCAGTTTAATGCAAAGACGACAGCTGCCGCAACTAGACTCGGCGTTGCTTTCATCGTTTAACTGCACCTTGTCGTCAAAATCCAAAAGTACTCAGCTGGCTCTGAGGCCATTCGCCTGATTATTCGCCATCACTGGCGGATTCGCTGTTTTTGGCTTGTTGTATTCCATTTCCCGTTTCGTTGGAATGAAGTTAGGGCTCATTGAAAAGCCGACAAAGTTGAAGTCGAAGGCCTCCATATTACGTCGGAAGTTGAGCCCTGTCAAATTGAAGTCGGCACGATTAGCCAAGACTTCTCGCTCAATTGAACTATCTTCGAGTATTCGAACATGTACTATTTAGGAGTTTCCTTGTGTAAACTTATATTTTCCCATAGTGATTGTGAGTTTTTGTGCAGTCAGTTGGGTTTTATAGTGTTTTTCGTTTATAAAATGTTAATGTCATACCAACTTTGTTCTTGTGTGTTTTAAGTTAATGTCTTTGTCTTTAGCATTTAGTAGGGAAATGGTGTTTAATGTTTTTTTTTATGATCATTCTATTATCCATTTCTTTTAGGGGTGTTCAACCAAGCTGAACCGAAACTGAGTATTTAATTTTTTGGAACCGAATTGAAATTTCGGTTTCGACTCCAATTTTTGTTTGGTTCCAGTTTTACTATTTTTTTTTCAATTGCAAAAGCAACACCATTTTGTTCCTATATTACGCAGATGAAGCACTACGTAAAAGAATTCATTCAATACATATAGCTAAAGGAAAATCTTAAAAGCAAGGAGCCAAGAACAAATTATGAACTTAAGAAGATAACTAAAACAAAAAAATATATCACCTCTTCATGAGCATGCAAGAATGACCATAAATTGGAAAATGACCAAAAATTTCCCAATACAAATAAAAAATATGGTAATTATCAATTTAATCCTTGAAGTTTTAAGGTCATTTCAACTAATACTCTAAATTTTAAATTTTCAAATCTGATACCTTAAAGTTTGGAACATTATCATCCAATAACCTCACTGTTAATCATCTGTTAAAATAGTGCACGTGGTGAAAGAGCTCTCTCTCTCTCTCTAGATTATTCTCATATGAAAACCAACTCTGCAATTTCTATTTATCATCAAATCTTCAATGGCAGTGTAAGCTCCATACCCTTCCAAGTGCACGCAGAGTAAAATGTGGGGTTAGAGAATAAAATTACTCGTCAAAATGAAAAGAAATAAAGGAAGATTGCAATTTGTGGAGAAAGAGTTATCACCTAGATATAAAGGAATTGTTCTATTTCGTCTCTCTATTGTTTAATAAGAGAAGCAACATCCTCTGAAAGTAGAGATAAGAAAGAAGATGAATGAGAAACTTGTTTTTGTTGGTCGCCAAACAATAACCAGAGGCTAGTGGAGACGACATTGCTACGCTAGCTATGGAGCTGCGAGAGCTCAATAAGCTGAGAAGGATGAGAGTGGTTCATCGGTAAATGATTGATTGGAGTTGTGATTTCTTCTCTTCCTCTTTTGCATGCATTATTGATTATTGAAAGTAAGATGACATCTTGGCTTAAGAGCTTGGAGCTTTGAAAATTGGATTTTAATGGTGGAAAAATTATTTCGGTATTTAACATTTTGAGAATTTGACCTCACCTCTATTGTTGAAAACATATGGGATTGGTCCAAAAATCTTCCTAGTTGAGGCTTTAATGAATAATCATCGCTTTCTTGACCATTTCTATGCAAATGAACAAAAAAATCATTAATCCAAAATCTATAGAGAGAGAGAGAGAGCTCTTTCTCCACGTCTCAAACTTTGAATAGGATTAACAGTGAGGATATTAGACGATAAAGTCTCAAAATTTAAAGTGTTAGTTGAAATAACTTCCTAACTTCAAGGGGCAAATTGATAATTATCCTAAAAAATACATGCAGATAAGGGAAAATGAAACTTTTCAACAAGTTGCTTGCTGCACTCTTTTCAGGAATAGGAGGAATGAAAATCCTTTTGTATTTCTCATAAAGATGATCTTGCATCCAAAATCAGCATCAAGATTGTCTTCACTCAACTACAGCTCTGCACGAAAAAGTAAACAAGGATAAAATTTTATTCAACAAGTATGTCTAGACCTAGACATGTTTCATGATTCATCAATTATAACTCAAATTCAATAGTCCCTCACCACAAACCACGAAATTACGAAATACCTTGGTGATAACGATAGGAAATATATGCTTGGATGCCATTACCCAATTTGACAGGATCAGTGACCGAGACTACCAAGTATAGTTGCGAAATCGGAGATCTAGGGCTCTGAGATGATTCGTACACACTTCTCTACTACAGTATGCATTTACAATCCAAACAAAACAAAAGTCAACATAATTGCAAATTAATAAATAATGTAAAAAGGAGTTGATGAGGGAAGAGGAAGTATGTATTTACAACGGTCATCATGGTTGTTTCGGTGAGAAGAAGAAGAAGAAGACACACAACAAGTTTTGAAAATGGAAAAAGAGTCAAAGCAACACAGCAAAGTGTTTGCAATTGGAATCTGTGGATGCATTTGCACTCCCAGATCTGGTATAGAGCAGCGACAACAAGTTGAAGTTTTAGGGTGAAGCAGAGCTAGGAGTTGAAATCTTCTACAATCTACACTGCAAAATTGTTGATTTAAGAGTTGGAGTCTGTTCATCTAGTCATTGCATCACGAATCTCAACCATGCACCACACACCACTTGTGTAGCGCAAGAAGATGAAACAACAAATGAGTAACAAGCCGTAAAATGATGATCAGTTTGGTTTTTTTGGTTTTGAGAAAGAAAAACCAAAAATTGAACCAAATTGTCCAGTTCTTAACAAATGAACAGACAATCAATTTTTCTGTGTCCAAAACCTAACCGAACCAAACCAAATTGACCGATTATGGTTCAGTTCTCGGTTCCGGTTTCGATTTTTCACACCCATAGTTTCTTTTGTATTAACTCGTGTTAGTTTCAAGCAGCATTCACATCACTAACTTTATACTAAAACATAATCAATTGTTGGTTTCTATTTTATGCTTTGGTTGTTGGCCAGTTAACCACAGTTTGGTTTGGTTTGTGGTTATTTTGGTCTATTTTTAAGGTTTGGTCTTTCCCCTTTCCAAGTGATTAGTGGTTTGCTTTTTGTTTATTGATAACTTCTCTTTGTTTTTTGGTGTATATTTTGTTAGAGTTCGATGTGATACAAATTCTATTGAGCTATGTCAGTGAGCTCGTATTGTAAATCTTATTTAGAGTTTTATTTTCACTATAAATTCATGGAAACTAGAGATATAAAACTTACGATTGTATCTCAATCTTTAAGTAGTGATATTAACCTCCATTCATGGTTTTTTCCTGAAATGATTTTTTCATGCAAATTCTGGTATCTTACATTTAATTTTCTCTTTTTTTTTATTATCGTTCGATTTTATAACAAATAGTATCAAGGCTTTGGTTTTGAGAGTTTATGTTTTCAAGTGTGTCAAAACAGACTCTCTCAGGTCGTTTCACATTGAATAAGATTTCTGTCATTCTTTTTTAGAAAATTAAAATTTTTTAATTTTAAGTGATGGGAAAGACATCGTTTGGATTAGTGACAGTGTTTTAAGTGATGGGAAAGACATCGTTTGGATTAGTGAGTCTCGGTTATTAGTTTTAGAGCAGAAGCATTCGCTTCTGCATATAGGTTGGTGTCCTCGAATATGCTTTGGAAGAAATGAAACATCATCATTGGATTGAATGAGTTCACATTCCGCGAGAGCATTTGTAAAACCCGTTATTTTTATTAATGAAACATTACGCGTGTAAATTGTTTGCTTAATGTTCAATCAAATATTGAAAATTTTACCTACTTTGTCACATAATGACCACATGGGAATTTTTGGACAAATGGTCAAAGTCGGTAAAAAGTGGATGTTACTGAATGATAAATAACCGAGTGAATAACAATTAGGAAATAAAATTTCATCAAATTTGCTGTTGGTGTGAAGGTTAAAATGAATCAAAACTCAGAATGGATTTACTGAATATATAAAATATATTTTAATATATATTTTATTATTAAATAAATATAAACTTTTATAAAATAAGAAGAATGAGGGAGAAACTCCCCATTCTTCATCTGGCAACTGCACACTTGAGAGAGAGACGAAAGAAACTGATCGGCGAGTCGAGAGAACCTGACACTATATTTGTGTTCACAATGACGAGGTCATACGTTTGTGAAGGCAATTGGTGAGTAAGTCCATTTCTCTTCTCCGATTTTAAAGTTAAAGTTTGATGTACTGATGGCTTCAAATTCGAGCTTAGAAATTCGAATCCGAGGAAAATTTCTGGTTTATGTTGATAGATTTGGAGTTTATACAGGAGTATTTGCTGTTTGGAGGGAAAAATAAGAGAAATGACGCATTTCTAGTGAGGAAATAGTGCTAGAAGGTCGCCCGATCGACCACTGGTCGCACCTGGTCGATCGTGGATAAGCCCATACAAATTGGTGAGGCACAGTTCAATTTGTGGATGACCATGACTGTGGAAGTCACTCACAGCGATCGACTATAGCTAGAGCGGTTGCGCGCAGTGGTCGATCGTGGCAATGTTGGTTTCCCACAATGGCCAATTGCAACAGTGAGCCAGTCAATCGCAAAATGGACAAATTAAACACAAAAGGTCCCTAGTCGACCATAAGAGGTCCCAAGTCAAACGCACAGTGTAATTTGTCATGTTTTAGAGTCGTTTACACGTCGATTGGATTCCTAGTCCCGATATATGACCATTCCACCAATCCCTTATGATTTATTGATGGGGAATCTTTGTTTTTTTATATGTTTCTAGGATCAGACAAGTTTGTAGACTTTGAACCAATTCCTAAAAAGACAGTTGTCCTAGTTCGAAAGAAAGGATGATAAAAAGGTAGCGATTTTACACTTCATCACATTGCATTGCATCATAGTTTTTCAAACTATATTTTGTGGGATTGCCACATACAAAAACCTAACAATGACTGTTCGATAGCACGTGAAATTTTTATACTATGTATGCATGTGAATTTTAAACGTTTACTTTATGTGCATGGTTTTCATGGTGTGATATGATTTGGTTATGGAGGTGGAATCCTCTTGATACTTTTAATAGTCTCGGAGTCAAAGTATCACGAGGGTACCCTGATACATATTTTATTTAAAGGAAAGATAGAATGGAAGTGTGGGAGAAAGGAGTATCGTCAAATGGGAAAAGCGGGAGAGAAGAGGGTCATCAAATGGGAAGAGCGGGTGAATAACGACCATTGGATGAGAAAGCAGAAGGAAAACATGTGTCTGCATAAAGGAACGCATTCACAAATTTAAATGAACATCGTCATTTTGCATTTAGGTGAGCATTCGCTGAAAGGAAGTCTTCATGTGGGACAATGCCGTTTTAACAAGAAAACATGGAGGGTTTGTGTCCACGGAGGTGAATTTGTCCTCGAAAGGACATGGTAAAAGCTAAATGGTAGACTTACGCTAAAGGAAACAAATATTCGCTAGAAATATTCGCAGTAGATACAAATGTAGTTGGCGTAGGAGCATAGGCTTCTGCAACTATAGATCATCATTTTGAAGTCGTTTCTAAATGATGAAAAATGTTAGCAAATGTTGAGATAGTATCGTTTAGATGATAACGGCGGATATTTGATTGTGTTCTGGATGTGCAAATATTATTGCCATGAAAGATAAAGTTGGCTGAAGAGTTAATACGAATGTTTCGAAAAATGAAAGGTTGCGACCTCTAGGTTGAAGGGGTAAGATTTATAGAATGGTTATGGATGAATTTGAATGTAATGAGTGTGGCAAAATAGTGAATCTTAACTTTAAATAATAGTCCTCCATCTGAATGAGAAACCTAAAGAGTTTTCTAACAAGGTATATGGAAAAGGCTCTATAGCTGTAGTTATGGAAGCGAAGAAGAACCCGTGACGATTGTTGTCTTATTACAGTGGCTAAAGAATCCACAAACTAAGGAGATGTGTAAATAATTGGCCAGAGATATTCATGCAAAGAGAAAACCTATGATGAGAACAACCTCTTTCTAGTGGCAAAAGGATTTGCGAATAAAGGATATAAATAACACTTCACTGAAGTATCTATAAAGAACCAGGTAAGTGTGTTTGGCCCTTTTGGGTATACACCACAAAATGGTAAGGCTAATTTATTTTTAGGTGATGTTGTTGATAAGTTAGTTGATATTTGATAATGTTATGTGATTTGATTGATCCGTTAGATAGAGTTATGACTTGAGGATCAAATATTCTATTATTTATGCTATAGTTGTTTGAGGTTTCGATGATATGCAAGATGATGTTAGATGGTGTCCTGTAGTTTAATGATATAGATGTCTTGAGGATTTGTTTATCTATATAAGTTGCTTGAGGATATTATGACCTATTAGATGACATTCTATTTTGATGATAACGTATTTAGTTACATGTAGGTTGCATGTTCATGCATCATGTTTTCAGAAAAGTAATGAAAAAGTTTTCTCATGGAAATGATTTCCATGTAAGAAAGATAAAAGATAATAATGATATGAAAATAGATTTGGAGAATAGGGTGTCTCCAAAAGTTGAATCAATGGGTATATAAGCCCATTAGTTTGTTCATTATTGATGTGGGACAGACCAATTCAAAGGTTTATTGGGTCATTGTGCATCAGAAATGCATAGCAGCTAACAGAAGACTCCCAAAGGATTGAGTCTATCTCCCAAAGGTTTAAGACTATCTCCCAAAGGTTGGAAAGTAGTGGTGTGTGTCTCACTGTCAAGCCTACTCATTCCCAAAAAGAGAAAGAAGAGAAACAGAGTAGAAAGAAAGAGAAAAGAAAGAACAGAGACAGAAACAAAAAGAGGAAAGAATCTGCATGTTTTTAATGATGACAATATGTTTTAAAATATTAGTTCATGTTTTTAAAATTTATTACTCACTAAGCAATACATTTATAGATGAGTTTTGTGGTGTAGGTAAAGAATTAGATGATGATACATAGAGCAAGAAACTTGAAGAAAAAAAGTAGTTGAGGGAGTATTGAATTGATGTTATTACATATTCCACAATTTATTGGATGTTATTGCATTTTGGATTGGTATTTTCATTAATTAGTTTGGATTAGTATTGATGAATTATTAAATGTCATTATTTATGTTTTTATAGGATGGAAAATGAAACTTCATATGATAATCAAAGCAAAATATTTAAGTTTTAAGTTTAAAATCACTTTCCTAAGATTGTAAATAGTGATCATAGAGCTAAATGTAACTATTGTGGACAAAGTTACTTAGCTCAGCCATTGAAAAATGGTACTTCAAATTTGAGAAAGCATATACTTGATTTTCAAGAAATGTAGATAAGATACACAAGAATTTGATTTTCAAAACTAATAAGAACAAATGTTTTAATGTGTCAATATTTACTTTATTGGGTAATCGAGAGTTTCTTGCAAAAATGATTGTCTTAGATGAGTTGCCTATTAGATTGGTTGTAGAATTGATTTTAGAATGTTTTGTTTATATTTAAATTCAAATTTAATTATATGACCACAATCACACTTCCGGTCGACTGCATATCTACTCATGGATTGATTATTTCAATCTTTCTTGGATCCGATCGATTGGAAATTCATCTATAGTCGATTGCAAAACTACCTGAGATAACAGCTTCTTCAGTACCTATAGTACAATCGATCATACCATCAACACTGATCGACCCGCATTCCTTCATGCTTGTCCATAACATTGAAAATTCTCATCCTTCAAATTTCATAAAACATAATTCACAACATAACCATCCAATATAATTCCAACAATCAATATTTTCAACAACCAATAAAAATTATACCATTGTTAAACATATTTCATATATAATTTACACTTAGCAAAAATAAAGTTTTCAGGTATTACAAGTGAGAAGTTGAGATGTTTCAAAATCCTGATTCATAAAACCTAGGTGGTACCTCGATGCTAAGCATGTGGCATTGTTGTGACCCTGGAGTTTATTGGCCAACGTAATAGTGTAAATGATCCTGACATGCCTTCTAGGGCCTAGTAGACTAACTGCTCCTCATGTTGGGGGAGCCACACCACCACTTTGATGTAGTTAAGGCACACTGTAACGACCCGATTTTTATTTACTTTAAAATCCCGTAAAATTTAAAACTTTTCTTTTCTCTTATAAATACATCAGAGTATTCTTCCTTCATAAAACCTGATCGTTAAAACTCTTTACTTAAAACACTTATTTAATTCAGTAGAAGTAATAAAATCTTTTTATGAAACGCAGCAGAATTAAAACAAAACGTTAAGGAATATTAAATAATTTACAAACTCTTTTTCAAATAATTTCCTTTTTAAAACTCTTTAGCCCAACCAGTCACAAGATCCACTCGTGCAAATCCTTCATCAACTGTTTTTGACCTGTTTCTGTTTCTCGTACGTACCTACATCACAAGACCTGAAATACAATACAGATGTGATGCATGATCATACGATGCATTACAGAGGAGAACCGTATCTCACCTGTTAACCAGGGCGATGGATACGTCAATTGGTCTCGTGGCTTAACCGTATTTTCGACGAGGAAACACACCAATAGGGGTGTCACCACAAGTCATACCCATACACTTTTGTTGAAGACATTGGAGATTTTAGAACAAGAGAATTGAAAATCTTATGGTTCCCGTGACTTAACCGTACCTCACTGCCCCCTACGTGGGAGTAGGCACTCCAATAAGGGTGTCATCACGAGAAACCATCCCCAATTCTCCTGAACCCTCACATGCCTATTTACATATATTAGGTATGTCATGCAATATGCTCGTGAATACATACAATCCTACATGATAATAAAAATGTCTAATAAACATATCATTAAAAGAACCTAAATCTAGTAAACACACAGCATACAATCCTAATTCTTGCGATGTAGGGTCTGAAGACCAAAGCACAGTAAGTATCAACTTACCTGGTATCCAAAGCGCGTTTTTGCATCTTCTCTCCTCTCCGTACCTTCAAAACCAATAAAATCACGTATTATAATCTTACTTCTAAGACTCATTTCCTTAACACTTCCACTATCACAACGGAATAGTAATAACCTACAATAGTTGTTCATTCCATCAATGTGATAGGATAACACAGAGAATTTACTTTACAAAACCGAATCAGCAAAGTAGAGAACCATTTAATTCCTCTTATCCAAACAATAATCCAAGCCAAATAATAGAATTCACGTCAAGGAATCCACACTTCTCACCTTATCCTTTAACACCAATTACACCCCACAACAATATTTCTTAACAATAACCTATCCTTGATATCATTCTCGAACATATTTCTTTAAACCATTTCCAACACATAAATAAAACAAACATAGATTCATTTCCATAAAATCCATAAGCATCAACTATAAATCAGAAGCAGATGACATATCCAAAACAAGGGTCATTCGTCAATAGATTATATAGAAAGCTATGTCCAATAAATGAGTGCATTTGGAATCCACATAGCACATTCATATTCTTCAGCAACATTCATCAATAGAGAATTAACTAAAGCATTAACCTTTATCCGTCATATTAAGCAGTAAATAGACAGAGGATTCTTACTCAAATAACAGGACATATTCTATCATTAATCTCATTATTTCTTCATGGTTTAGGAGCAACAACCAAAACGGGAGCATTCATCATTCAGTATCATCTACTCTTCCAATTAATTTGACAAGTCCATAAATGATTAAGGAAAATGTGCCTACCAGAAAGACCCAGAGCAACAGCACATCTCATCACAACCCTTAGAAGTTGTCATCAGTTTGGCCATCACCAGCAGTCCTTCGCCCATTATACAATTTGCAGCAACTCTCAAACAGAAACAAGACAATTTGTCACAACCCAATACTAACCAACACAACAGATTATCCAATACAATTATCCAACAGAGGTTGTCAATCCTTCAATCATTCAAAACTTCATACATGAACAGCAAGGGGAGGAATCAAACTTACGTAAACATCACAATAGTCAACACCACAACCTCCAGCTGATTCCCTCACTGTTGCAATCCAGAGTAGCTGACTTTACAGGACCCGAGAGAAAGCAGATCCACTTCACTCATAACTGCTACAACACAAAATATTAGCTCATTTCCTTCTGACTTACACGACCCGAGAGGAAGCTTCCAACTCCCTCACACTCTATCATTTTCCAGAACACACAGAATACATCCCACTGTCATTTCTTTATACCCGAGGAGAAGATATCCACAGAAAGCTAGAGGATAAATTGCATAATTCAAAGAAAGTGGTCCACTTACCGAACTCCACGTGGAAAGCTTACCAGATGAGGAGCAGCTGGAAGAACCACCTCCGGTCCAGTCCAATGTGAACAATGATTCATGGTTCACCCAGCCTTCGCTAATTCATCCCTGCTATCACTCTGATTCGAAAACGTCGAGCAACAGAATTGCCAAGGAGAGAAGAAACACAACGGAAATAATCAACCTATGATGAGCCGACGATGGAAATCACAGCGCACCGGAAAATCGTCCCACGAGGTACAACCCGAGCCCTAGCTCGCCATTCATCGCGTCCCCCGCAGCCACACCGTCGCTGCCATGCCCCGGACAATGCGCACCCGAGCCTTGCCGTCGTCCGTTGCCATCGTCTTCACATTGCCTCCTCCCCTCCGATCCCGATCTCCCTCTCGCTCTCAAATCTGCTCTCTCCCTTCAAATGGTTGAAGGCTAATTTCAATTAAATTAAACTGGTTCAGGAGGAACCGGTTTATTTCCCCCATTTCCATTCACTTCACTTTTCTTTTAATTTAATCAATTTCCCTTAATTTAATTAATCCAATTAATCTCTCTTTTCATTTATTTAATTTCCCTCCATTAATTATTTCAAATTAATTCATTATTTATTTTCCTCCTTTTTAGTTAAAACAAAACCATATAATTGTTGCCGGACCGAACTGAACCAAACCAGTTCAGTCCATTTACAACAATTACATCCTTAGTAATATCTCGATAATTTATTCGACTAATCCAATTATTTTCCAATTTATCATTTTTAAATTCTGATATAAAAATCGGGATATTACACACACCAACATTTTTTTTGTGCCTAATTTCAAAACAATTTTAAGATGGATCACATCCTTATCATGGAATCCATTAATCATTTTTAGAGTTTTATTAGTATACCAATAATAATACTATTGTAGGTGTTAGAGATTTCCTGAGTATGAGTCAATTTTTGAGATCATAGACCCAATGGTAAGAGATTAAATTGTTGGAGAGATATGGGTATCTTTTCTTATATTCATTAGTGTACAAATAATTTTCGAAACATATTTTGTGATACATCACATAAAAATATTGACATGTTATGTGTAACACCCAAGAATTTTTAACTATGATTATGCATATAAGGTGACATTTTATGTTTGAAAAGATGCCTAGTTATTGTTGCTATTGATATGGTGTTAAGTGAAATTGTTATTTGGATGGTGAAATGGAATAAAATTCCAAGGGTTTAGATATGTTTGGTATGGAAAACCAAAGTTTTAAACATGGTGTGACGTTCGAAATTCAAACTCTTCTCAGTAGAGAACGTTCAGATGACAAACATGCTCTCTGGATTAGGCTACCAAGTTCATTACAGATGTCTAGATGAAAAACTCTTCTCTGGAGTAGATATCTAGTAATTTAGAATTTGCTTTCGAAAATAGTAGTGCAGGCGATTGCAGGCTTTTGTGTGGGCATCTAGAGGATGACAAATCACCAAAACTTCTAGAAGATTGGGTGTCATGCTATAGTTGAGTTGAGTTACACCTCTTATATATAGATGAGTTAAGTTCTTTATTTCCAAGTAAGAAAACCCAAGACTTGGAGCTTTTTTCTCTCTACTATTTAGAGGTAAGATTGAGTTCTCTCTTGATTTAAGTAAATCTTAAGGTTAATTTGTAACTGGGTTTCAAAGTAATGGTATTTTGGAGCATAAATTAATAGTGTTATAAGTTGCCTTGAATTGTTCAAGAAATTGGATTGCATATTTGATTTTTTATGGTTGAAAGATTTATGTCTTAAGAACATGATCGTGATTAGAAATGGAAGAAATTGAAAATTTATACAAGTTTGTGCACCTAATATCAAGATTGGTCTAAAACTAAGAAAAAAAAAAAGGACAAGCTCAGATTTGATGCCACTGATCTATCCTAATGGATTTTTAATTGCTAAATTGTTTTAGTATGATTTAATAGACATCTTAGAGAACTATAGACTTTGGACTCAAAGCATTTGGATGTGTGTACTAAAAGTTTAGAATTTTTAAAGTTTAGAATTTTTGAAGTTAAGTTTTGATAGAGAATATTTTGGTTTGATGGTATTGGATTATCTTGTTTTATATTTAAAAAAATATATTTTTATACTATTTAATAGACATGTTAATGAATCTTTGGATTCTAGAATTTAAGGAATTGGTTAATTATATTACAAGTTACAAATTTTTTTAAGTTGGGAAACAATAGTGAAAAGAAAACTAAAATTTTGGTGCATGTTGGATTGATTTGATGTGTTTCATCTTATTCATGTGTAAGGATTTATCCAAGCTGATTTGGTGTGTTAATGTGCACTTCATTTGGTGAGTGTGGATTCTGGAATAAAGGAATTTTGTTAAGCACATTAAAAATTATGCATGTCTTAACCTATAAGTATATGAATGGATACTAATGGGGAGCTTAACATGTTTTGTGTATAAGTTGCTGAAAATTATGCTAAGACCTCAAGATAAGGAATGTTTTATATGTTTGACCTTTTGACCTACATCACACGATGTAGGATGATGTTAATTTTAATTGATATTATGTTGTGTTAGTTATAATAATGTTGATCGAGGATATGTTTTAATGTTTGTGATTATGTTTAGTTGATAACATGTTGTGTTAGTTAAGATGATGTTAATCGAGGATGTGATGATATGTTGTGAATTGGTTGATGACATATTATCTTACAAGTAGAATGAACATAGTTAAATGACAAGTTAAAATATATGTAATGCTGTATTGATTCTCATGCATCATGTTTTACAAGAAAAAACAAATAAAAATGTTTTTATGTATATGTTTTCATGTAAGACTGAAAGTAAAATGTACAATACATAAGAGGCTTTGGTGATATGGCACCAATGATTGAGGTTGTGGTGGACGTAGTCCCTAATGGTTGATGCTTTGATGGACATAGCCCCCAATGATTGAAGCTTTCGTGTCATGTCATAATGAAAAAGTAAAAGAAAAGAAAAGAATGGTAATGAATATTTATAAAGATACATATCATAGACATGACATTCATGCACTACTTACTGAGTATTAGGCTCATAGATGAATATTGTGATGTAGGTAAAAGAATTGACGATGAGACTCATACTTAAGTACTTAAAGAAGAGGAAGTTGATGGAGCATGCTCATGTCGAGGGCTTGGCTTGTTACAGTGACTTTGATCGTGTGGGTGTAGCTCATGAAAGCACCTTTTGTGTAAGGATTTATAAATGAAGTGCATGGTTTGTTATTATTTTCTAAATGAGCATGTTTTCAAGTTATAATGATTTGAAGGAGAAATGTTTTGTAAAGGGTAATTAACAAAATAACTATTGAACTATGAAATTGATGCACCAAGGGGTGCAACTCTTAAACAAGCACTCGAGAGAGGGCGGTTACCGGATTTTGATAACAGAATATCAACTTTCCAAAATACGTAACTTGCTTACTGGAAATCCAATTAACACCAAATTTGAATCACAATCAGTAATGCCGGAGTAGAATGTGTTATCCAAAAATCATGCACAAATTCTAGAAGAAGGGGGAGTTATGTGAACACAAAAATCATTTCCCGAAATGGTACCAACAAAACAATTTTTGGACAGAAAAGGGATATGGAGGAAACTCCAACTCAACAAGGGGTTTTTAGCTGATAATTCTCCATTTGATATTTGGAAGTTGGTTGGATGCATTTGATATCTTTGGTGCACTTTCCTCCATGATGACCTACAAAATGAACACTAGAAATGTTGTTAGAAATCTTCACTCTTGAATGCAAGTGAATAGATCCCATGGTGCATCAAATCTATGATAAGACAACCACTAAACAATTTTTGCTAACAAATAAAATATTGAACTATGAGAAAGGAATTATGTAAATATCATTGTCACATTTTTCGTTAACTTGTTGAAATAAACATTAAAAACAACAAGAATTTTCAATTTTCCTATCTCTCCACCGAATTCTTTGAACTCCAATTTCAATATCCTTAGTTTGTTTAGCTTCGAAATCGATTTTGGTATCAAACCGATAAAATTGTTGTGGCAATGTGGAAATGTTGATGTTTACAGCAAGTAGAATGAAGAACAATTTTGAATCCTGTTAAAATTGATTATCGACAAGTTTATGCAGTTCATCAGTGACACCGGAATAAATCCAGACAGTTTGTTACTCAATGAACTCAAATAGTTCAATAATCTGAAGTCACCTGATAAAAATGGAAAACGAAAAATTTTTAGTTAAATTATTTGTTGAAAAATCAATGAACTCTAAGCAAGACATGTTTCCAATCCATTGAGAAAATTCGCCGAAAAATTCATTTCTGGTGTACCAAATAACGAAAAAGGATTCATCAAATGGAGCAGAAAGAGTATTTTCTCTGCTGAAAATATTTTTTCCACAACATAAACAATTCTTCCTCTACAGAAGTGAGTCCTTAGAATAGGATTTACTTTTCACAACAGAAAATATTCTTTTCGCAACAGAAACAATTCTTTCTGCTACGAAAACAAGTCTTTCATGCAAAGAGTGAGTCCACGACCTATCCGCTACAAAAAGTAAGTCTTTGACTTATCCGTTGCAAAAACAAATTGAAATTCTTAACACAAAACATGACAGCGATGTTTACGTTGTTCATCGCCCATAGTTCAATGTTTTATTTGTTTGCAAAAATTGTTTAATGGTTATCTTGTCACTAATTCCATAGTTCAATGATTGTTATGTATTTACATTTTTTTTAACTTGTTTTAAAGCATGTATGGTTATTTTGAAATGAATGAACTTCATGTTACTATCAGATGTTATATGTATAAATGAATCATAAATATTTAAAAAGATAAATTTTTTGTCTAAGCTAAAAATTTTCAAAAGCACATTAAAAGATATTTATTTTTAAAAAATTAAGAAAACATAGCGTTACATTATGTCTCACAACTATTATTTATTAGAATATTATGTGCAATGGTTTTACTAGTTGACTTTGGACAAATATGTTATAGTTCTTTATTTACTACTCATACTAACTACATTTATTCAACATATGATTGAGTTCATTGTTTGATGTGTGCTTACAACTATGAAGATAGGTGTTTGCACATTTCACGGATATTTTGGGCAGCTTATAGTATTGTGTCCCTGAGTGAAAATATTCTAAAATTTGATCAGGATATTTATTTGTGTCTCTCCCAATCTCTTTGACAATCAATTTCTATCTCTTGTACATTTGTGGTATCAATGTTGTTTATTTGGAATTTTTTTTATACAGAAAACACGATAGCGACACTACTTTTTATGTGTTATATTATAGTATCTGCAATTGCTTTTGACATTAGCGTTTTTAAGAAAATATCTAGGATTTGCAAAATGAGTTCTATGATTGAGAAATTTGTGTTAAAGAATATTTTCTAAAAAATGTTATAATTGTATTTTCTTAGTGACATGATAGAATCTTCACATAAAATAATGGGTATTTATTTTTATGTATTATTTTTGTCATATTGCCTTTGATTTTCTCAATATTCCCTGCATGTCTTCCTCGTGCAAGTAACTCAATTGCCGTCAGAAGCTCCATTCCCATGGCAGCACTAAAAAAGAGTCTCCTGCCCATTATTCATCAAGCAAAGTAATTGCCAAACAAGTACTCAGTCGTAGCAACCTTGCCGACGAGGATCAAACATTATCCACTCTCTCTCTCTCTCTCTCTCTCTCTCTCTCTCTCTCTCTTCCTCATAGAAGAGAAGGCCCACAAGAGAAAATGGAGGAAGATGCGAATGAGGGAGTGGGGCAGGAGAAGATAAGATAAGCTGTGTGACAAATGACAGCACTTGCAGAGTCCATCACCTACCTTTCTAGCCTATACCTTGTACGGACCATCCAACCAGAGTTATCCTCGAATGATCTGATTAATGTATCCATGAAAATTTCAACAGATGCAGGAGGGAGAGAGAGAGAGAGTCGGCTGGAGATGGACCCAGAGAGAGTTTGGATGCGGCTGCGGGGAGGAGAGAGAAGGCAGGGGGGAGTTTGAAAGGTACCTCCATTGAATCAGATGCCTCAGCCAGAACGAAGCACCACATAAACTAATATATGAATGATCCTGTGTTTGAATTATCACCCAACGCCTTCTATCTATCTTTAATAGCTGTAATCCATTCTATCTTATCCTAATTTTCTCTTTTTTTGGTTTACCAAACGTGATGAAATGCCTGCCCCCTAATATTTAATACATATTCTTCGTCAAATCTACTTGCAGATTAGAAATTATGGCCCAAATTAAAGCCCAGAAGAGAGAAAATCTAGTGACAAATGCTGTCAAAGCTCACAGCCACAACCTCATCCAACTGCCATCCTCCATTGATGGATGGCGACGGCCAAAGAGCAGCTCTAATCCAGCCAGGACCATCCCTATCCTTCGCTCATTTCGAGCGCATATTCAACTGTCGTTACTGCAATTCACCATAGAACTACAGTCAGCTACAGGGAAGTTCTTCAAAAATATCATTAAATAACACAAACAAATATCAGATTACCGTGGAAAGTTAATTGCCAAACAAAATCGTACGAAGAAACCAGTGTATAAATATGGGATGAGGCAGACAGAACGAGCCGAGCCAAACCCCCACTCATCTTCTCTCACTAACTTCGCCCAATCCATCTTGTACCAAAGCTGAATCCATTATTCTTAATAAGCCAAACCCAATAATTTTACACATAAAAATGGTCAACCATCTTATCTTGGAGGCTCTGAACGTGCGAGTGCTCGGCAATGGAGACAAGTATCTGGTGTTCGCGCATGGATTCGGAACAGACCAGTCAGCTTGGCAGCGAATTCACCCCTCTTTCTCCTCTCAATACCGCGTCATTCTCTATGACCTCGTATGCGCCGGCAGCGTCAATCCCGATTACTTTGATTTCCGGAGATACACCTCCCTCGACGCCTACGTCGATGATTTGCTCGCAATTCTTGAAGCTCTCAGGGTCGATCGCTGCGCGTACGTCGGCCACTCCGTCTCCGCCATGATCGGAATACTCGCCTCTATTCGCCGCCCGGAGCTGTTCACTAAGCTCATCCTCGTCGGTGCTTCGCCGAGGTAAATTCGTGTAACAGCGAAAAAAGTTCGATCGCCTGTTTCAATTGACTATGTTCGACGGATATGAACTGCGGATTTTATTCGTTCAGATTTTTAAACGACAAGGACTACCACGGAGGGTTCGAGCAAGGCGAAATTGAAAAAGTGTTTACAGCAATGGAGGCTAATTACGAAGCGTGGGTAAACGGATTCGCCCCATTAGCGGTCGGTGCGGATGTTCCGGCGGCGGTTCAGGAGTTCAGCCGGACCCTTTTCAACATGCGTCCCGACATCTCCCTCTTCGTTTCGAGAGTAGTTTTCACTAGCGATCTGAGGGGAGTACTGGGGTTAGTTAAAGCTCCATGTTGGATAATACAGACAGCGAAGGACGTGTCGGTGCCGGCGTCGGTAGTCGCCTACTTAAGGGACCATTTGGGTGGTCGGACGACCGTGGAGATGCTAGAAACGGAGGGTCACTTGCCCCATCTAAGCGCGCCGCAGCTTCTCGTGAGGAAACTCCGGCGAGCTCTGTCACGGTGAGTCGTAGGGTCCCCCCGGTGGGAAGGGCGGGCGGAGATGCCACGCGGCGAATAATTGTGTAGAACAGCTCTTGGACGATGCGTTTATTAGAAAAGGATAAGAAGTGCGCGTGAGAGACACGTGACGAGTGATACCTTCCCTTTTTGTCTTTTGGTTGTTGCCGTTAATCACTTGGATAAAAGCTGGGATGACTTGGTTTGATTGGCTGCGTTTCAAGCAAACCCTAGGAAGTAATGTTTGTTGGAGGAATCTCTTTTCCAAAGTGAACCAAATAAACAAATAAATTTTAAAAAAACACCGAATATGGATCCGGTTTGGGTTTTCACCCCTGCGGCCCAATCTCTGGTCCGACAAGAGTAATATTTTCTCGTTTGACACAAATTTTTGTGGTAGCCCTTCCTATGAAGGTCAGGAAAGGCTCAAGTGTGGGTCTAATCTATATCAGGTGTACAATATCACATCACTTAGAAGAATAGAAAATGCATAATGCATAAGCATGATTCTCTTCCTTACCTAGTACAATGCGTTTTTGGTTAACCCTAAGAACAAAACTATACGAACTTCGACCCAAAGCGAACAATATTATACTAAAAACATCAGGAGACGTTACAATTTCAAACTAGAGCTAGAGAGATGGAAAAACTTTTAAGGGTTACTCTTTTATCGACTACGAGAATTGGGCTTGACTTAGATTTAACGAGCTAGTGAAACAAAAGAGTGCCTTCAAACTAATCCATGTATAGGTGATTTTCGATTAGCAACAATTCTTTTTCAAAAAAAAAATTAATATTATAATATGGGGCGACCCAATACTTGCCCCAAATCATTGCATAGAAATAATTAACTACAATTAATTCTAGTACCACCCAAAATAATTCCCTTATTGCAATTATTAAAGTTAGGTTGAAATGGAGTGCTTTGACTTGGCCAATGACTGTGTCAATTTACCAACCAATACTTTATTAAAAAAACTACGTTTTTTTTATCATACAAATATGCAATTCAATTTGAGACAAAAACACAGAGGATGGATGATGAGATGGGGGGGACAACAACTCCCAATATAAATTAAACACGTGGGTTTTATATGTTCCTGTCTTCGTTGCCTTTAAACCTCTCCCACATATCATCATGTTACTTTCTATCTAGTTCATTGTCAACACCATAGATCAAATCAACAAAAAAGTTTAAAAGAATTTAATCAAACTGAATTAACTAATCTCATTCACCCCAAGAATTTGATTTGATTTAGACAACTTGCAGAGCCATAATTAGATTGGCGGAACACAGAACACACTCTCGTTTGATCAGATTGAAAACCCATGAAAGGAGAAGAACAAAGAGTGATATGAAGCCAAACCCAGATCATACTTTCAGACATATATGTACATATATACATACGTATATGTATATATGTATATATATAGATGTACATGGTTTTGATTCTCTACTCTCACAGTGTATCTGTTTCTTTCTACCTGTTTGTTTGTTTTTGGTAAGAAGCAGCGCCACGGGGGAGGATGTAATCAATCATACAGAGAGCTGTGAAGTTGTGCCAGCGAGACTGACGGATCTTGGTTGCCGTAAGAGCTGCGTCAATTTCTCTGCCTGTCCGACAAAATAATAGCATCCCATGAGACCACATGCCTTCTTCAATCATTTACCCAGTAAGCATTTCTTATCACGATAAACCCGAAAAGAAAAAACAGAAAATTCAGAAAATTTTAAGCTAAATCTCGGATTAAGTGCAAGAAACTGTTCAATTTCTAACATACAGCTCCAGAGTTTTACCAATTGAACTGGTTTGAATTCACTTCTAATTTCAGTTAAATAGTAGATTGGCAACGTATACTCACTGGTTCAATTAGTAATTGCAGAAGTAAATGCTGCAGAAACGAAGGGAAATGGTTGATTCTAGCTCACCTTTTGCTTGGCACGATTTGTGCCGGACTGAGACAGAGCCACCAACGGCGGAATGGCTCCTTCCCGGCCCACCATATTACGGTACGTCGCGCTCTCCTCGCAAATCTTTAGAAGAATCTCCACTGAAATCTCCTTCTGCCTCTGTGTACCCACCTCTATGATTTCCACTAATACTGGAATACCTCCCTCTTCTACCATTGCGACTCTTGCCTCAGGCACCGATACCAGAAGGCTCAACACGAACGCTGATTTATCCACCATGTTTGATCCAAAATCAGCCATTAATTCTATCAGTGGCTTCATTATTCCCGCTTCCGTGGCCTTGATTTTGTTCTCCTTCACCGAACATAGGGAATAGAGCGCCGTAGACGCGTCCTTCTTCCCCCTAAATCCTCCGTTTTCGAGAAGGTTGACGAGCGGTGGAATCGCTCCTGACCGGCCGATGAGGATCTTGTTTTCCTCAATTTGCGAGAGCCGAAGCAGAGCACAGGCTGCGTTTTCTTTGGCCATTGGAGTTCCCGAGCCGAGTGCCCGTACCAGAGGCTTTATCGCTCCGGCCGACGTTATGAGCTCCTTGTTCTCGTCGCACAGCGATAGATTCAAAATCGCGGTGACGCCATTTTCTTGAAGCTGAGGATCGGTAGAAGTGATTAAATTAATCAACGGCTTAATCGCCCCGGATTTCGCAAATTTCAGGCGATTTTCCTGCTTATTCTTGGCGAGGAGTCTTATCTCCATTGCCGCTTGCTTCTGCTCTTCAATCGAACAGGACTCCAAATCCAAAACAAGCTGCCGAATCTGATCATCCGAGTTATCCGAGCTGCAGGCAACCAAAAGCAGTCGATTCTGAGCAGAGGGAGTCGAAAATTCACCGGATCTATCGCTGTTACAGTCGCTAAAAGCGGATGAATCATCACCTATGCTCCGATCGCTAAACCTCATCCCCGTGCACGCAAAATCCATAGAATCCTCGGTACCCATGAGAGAATCGAAGCTCCAGCAGCATCCAAAAGGGTGGAACCAACAGCAGAATCAATGCGCTTACTCGGGTCTTCGGGAAGACTGAGCAGCACATTTAAGGAGGCGATTGCGGAACACCTGGGCTAAGCCGTCGAGCGTCAAACAGCCACGTGGACGGTCCAGATATCACTGGAATCCTAGTCGGCCAGCACGTGCGAAGGGGATCTCTTTTCACGCGTGCGGAGAAGGTTGTCCATTCGATAAAGCTTTGTCCAAGTTGGCCCAGGCCACAATCGACCACAAAATTATTTATCGAAAATTAAATTTACAAGAAACCAAATAATAATTTTTATTTTTATTTTATCGTTACCCTTCTAAAATTATTCTATAAAACTTTGGTTGTATTTATTTCGGTAAATTAGAGAAATAGATCCCGTGAATTTATCTAGGTAAAATCCTCATCTCTGGAGTATTATCATATCTGTTGACTAGTATAATATTGTTCGTTATTGACTACATAATTCAAGGCTCTTTGATTTTTTATATTTGCATATTTTTGGTCATCTTGCCTTCGGAGAAGTATATATCAGAGATTATCGAGATCTTGATGAGAAAGAAATTGTATAACGGTCGAACGAAGTGAAACCATACAAATAACGATGAGGTCTAAAAGCACACTTGTGGCAATATGCTCTATGAAAGTCAAGAAAAATTTAGGTATAGGTCTGGCTCATATCAATAAGCGTACACAATCTCACATCGCTTGGGAGAGTAGAAAATATATGGTTTATAAGTAGGGTTTTCTGTCTGCCTAGTACAACGTGTTTTTTACTAACCCCAAAAATAAAACCGTGCGAATTTCGGTCCAAAACAGATAATATTGTATTGAGATCACCGGGGGACATTACAATACTTCAGACCGCCCTGTGAAAGCCAAGAAAGACCCAAATATAGGTTCAGGGCATATCAATGGACGTACACAATCTCACAACGCTTGGAAGAGTAGAAAATGCGTAGTTTATAAGTAGGGTTTTCTGCCTACCTAATATAACACATTTTTGGCTAACCCCAAAAATAAAACCATGCAAATTTCATCTCAAAATAAATAATATTATACTAAGAGCATTGAAGGACGATACAATAATTCACTCATTATACTATTTGTAAGATTCCAACAAATTGCGTTTATTTGAATAAAGGAAAATGTGGGTGAGAATGCGCCATGTGCATGGTGATGGGGTTGCTTGCAATTTCATCAAAGGAAGTTACTTGGACGAGCTTTTTCATTTGATCAGTTTTCACGCCAAGTATTTTTCAATCAAATTCATTGTTACATACTCAGGTGTTTGGTAGAGTCAACAATTGGCTTTGCATTAGGTAAGTTCCACTGTCACTATTTGATAGGGAAATGTGGATATTTGTATGTCAGTCAATATCTGATTTTATAATTCTAATTACATTAAGTGTATTTTTATTGAATAACATAACAATAACGATAGACAATTCCTGTTGGATTTTTAGATCAGTAACTGTCTATCCATATTGGTGGTTTGGTGTAACGTCCCCTAGTGCTCCCAGTACAATATTGTCTGCTTTGGGCCGAAGTCCGCACGAGTTTGTTCTTGGGGTTAACAAAAAACGCGTTATACTAGGTAGGGAGGGGATCCATGCTTATAAACAATGCATTTTCTACTCTCCCAAGCGATGTGGAATTGTGCCCCCTGATATGGGCCAGACCCACACCTGGGCCTTTCCTAGCCTTCACAGGGCGGGATGTCATAATCTCCCGTCCTTGGGGACCCGACGTTTTCGTCGGCCACACTTTCGATTGGGATTTCGCTCTGATACCATTTGTAACGTCCCCCGGTGCTTCCAGTACAATATTGTTCGCTTTGGGCAGAACCGCGCACGAGTTTGTTCTTGGGGTTAGCCAAAAACGCGTTGTACTAGGTAAGGAAGGGATCCATGCTTATAAACCATGCATTTTCTACTCTCCCAAGCGATGTGGAATTGTGCCCCCTGATATGGGCTAGACCCACACCTGGGCCTTTCCTGGCCTTCACAGGGTTGGATGTCACATCTGGCTTTTTTTTTTTTTTCAATTTCCATCACTGAAATTGTCTACGACGATCATTCATTTAACTTTTTGATGGAAAAAGTTCATAAATAAAAGCAAATTGGATGATGGAAGTCCTCTAAGCCTAACATCTCGTTCAGAAGTTATACACTATTGTTAAGAGATTGTTGAAGGTTTAAAAGAGACTAAATCAGAAGGGAAAACAACAATCCGTGAGTCAAAACATCAATGATGAGAGATATTTCGATTTATTCAGCTGTTGATCTAAATACTTTTAAATTCAATTGTTAAAACATACTTAGATTGTAATGAAGTATCTAACGCATGATAGTTTTAATTATTTAGATTATGATATTAGAATGAAAAATTAAATGAATAGCATCAAATGATCAACCAAGGATCCTAACTTAGTCCTAACTTCTTTCTTTCTTTGTAACATTTTTAGCGAGCTGAGTCTAACCCTACTTGTTTAACTCTTGGCTCGTGAGCTGATTTGGGTTGAAATGTTTGTTGGGCAGACTCGTTAAGCTCGGCCGTTGAGCTCGCTAGACTCGGCAGACTCGGCTCGTTTAACTCGTTAGGTTCGGTGACCTAAACTTTTTCATGCTTAGTGAGTTGAATTTTTTCAGGCTCGGCTCAATTCAGCTCGTTTGTCGTATATACCTTCAAATACACTCCACTTGTTTGTATAAATGTTGGAATGAAAATTGCATCAATGGAAATTAGTTGTTCTAAATGAGTTTTTTTATTCTCTATCTGATTATTTTAAATAAATCTCATTGTTAACTAGATTAGTTAACTCAAAATTGGTCATTGAAATATAAAATTTAGCAAAATATGCTATTTGCATATTTTTTTAGTCAATAGTTTTTTCCTATACTGTTTCATACGTCATGTGTGTTAATTCGATATGGTGTGTTTGATAGAAAATTAAGAAATGTTATGAGGTCCATACAACTAAAGTATTAATGAGAAAAACATCTCCATATGAGTGTTGTTACATCCTTTTGGTGCCTCTCTCTCTTTCTCTCTCCACTCTTTTCCCTATGTTTTTTTTTTCTATAAATAACACATTTTTCCTTCATTTTTTTCACCAAAAATTATTTCAATTTCTTAAACTCTTATTTCACAATTTGTAGCATTCTATCAATAATATGTAACATAAGATATTTGTAGTGATATTTATGTGATATATTTTTGATTGGTTCATCTCAAATAATCATTTTCCCTAAATACATGTCATTTTGTATATTAATAAAATAATTTTGTTAATTAAATGACTTATTATATTTTGATATTATAATAATTATTACAATTTTAAAAGAAATTAACAAAACAACTATAAAATTATGGGATCAAGGATAAAGCAATCAGTAAACAATTTTCACTAACAAATAAAATACATAATTATAGAAAATAAATGGAGCAAACATCATGTCACGTTTTTGTTAAAAATTTTAATTTGTTTATTCAACGGATTGGTCAATGACTCACTTTCCACAGCGAAATGTTCTTTTTTGCTACGGAAAGAATAATTTACGCTGCAAAAAGAATATTTTTTACAGTGGAAACTAGTCTTTCACTGTAAAAAGTAAATCTTATTCCAATTACTCACTTTTTGTAGTAAAATGAGACTTACTTTCCGTAGCGGAAACGAGACTTACTTTCTGCAGTGGAAGGTTAGTTTACGTTGTTAAGATAATCGTTTTTCGCAGAGGAAAGAATATTTTTCGTAGTGGAAACAAGTCTTTCTGTTTTGAATTAGGTAAGAGGGATAGGTAAGAGTAAACTTTTTCGAGTGATTTTTACTTCTCTAGCCCTAAGTGATTTATAGACATATAAATAATCACAATAATAAGAGGGATAGGGAAAGAGAGATGCAACCAGAATTGTTCACGCGGTTCGGCAACTTCGGCCTACGTCCCCGCTCCAAGGTTTCCACTTTGAGTTCCTTAATAGCCCAATCTCCCCCGATTGGCGATGTTTGACTCCACTAGTGTCAAACAAACCGTTACAGTTGAATCTTCACAGGGCGTCACCCTTTAATCGACTAATTTGCAGGGTGTCACCCTTCACTTGACTAATTGGTAGGGTGTCACCCTTTTCATTTACGTATAATTGCAAAAACAGAAAAACAAACTAAATCCTAACTCTCCCAAATGTAAAACTCAAGTTTAGGGATAAGGAGAGTTAGGTTACATTCTCAATAACTGTTTGGTAATTGAGTATAAAAATCGACAGGGCTTCGCCTCAATTCCCGACCGTTAAAAATGAGTCCTGCAATTCTGGTCAACCACTTGCTGCGACCATTACCTCGACCACAAATCTGAGAGGCAATCTGTCTTTAATATTGGTCGACCAAATCTTCACTGCTCGACCGCTTACTCGACCACAAAACCTTGGAGCAATCTATATTTGTTGCGGTCGATCATCTAGTCAACCAGTTCCTTCGTGTGGGTAGTTTTTGGTCGACCTCCTTGCCTGATTGCTCGACCTCTTGCCTCCCATCTCGACCTCTTGCCTTCCGTTTACCATCCTTGATATTTCTAATACCCAATATAATATTTATTCACTACATGGGCTTAGATAAATATGTTAGCACAACTTAATACCCGTATTGAGGGTATTTCCAATAAATATAAATATAAATATAATGATTAGTCAATTAAGCATAATTATCAATAAACAATTTATAATTACAATCAATACAATTATCATCAAAACTAATAAACCTAACAACACATAGGCTAACAGGACGAATGTCCCTTGATCAGAATGGATGGCCATGATAGAGTTTGTCATTTTCTAAAGGTGCTCGCGGACGATGGTTCATGGTCATTGGATCAAGGGACAGATGTTGTGGGAAGTGAAACATCCGTTGTGGGCTGAACGACGTAGTCATACATTGAGGGATGTCCATTGTGGGACGAAGGACATCCGTTTTGTAACGAGGGACATCCATCATAAATGGAGGGAGTTTGCAGCATTTAAAAAATTCGAATTCTATTCGGTGATTTCAAATTTTGTCTATTACACAACGGAGTTCAAAATCAAATTAGATATCACAAAAGATGTTAAAAATCAAATTAAAATATCTTATTAAGTCAACAATGTTGCATATATGTGTTGAATTTATCAAATAAATTGACGAAAAAATTTAAATTGCTAATAACGGAGAGTCAAAGATTCTATTTGTCCAAAAAAAGAAAAAGTAGTTTAAAATTAATGCAAATGAATACTCAATTAAGATGCCGTGGTTAAATAAATATTAAGATGACACAAAGAAGAATTGAGAAGAGGGGTGAATGAGACAGTGGGTTTGTCCACGTCAAACAGTGACTTGCTACAAAAAAAAAGCTACAAACAAGACCTTAATGTAATGGTGAGTATTATTTTTCCACCATCATATTTTTTATATAATTTATTCTCAACTGCACCCATCTTATGTTCTATTTAACATCAAATTACATCATCTTTGGTTTACTTTTCTACCGGAGTTAAATATTCTATCATTCACTAAACCAAACACCACGGGATTTACGATGCCAAACACGTCATCGTGAGTTAAAGTTGAATGAAGGGTTGGTTCACATGCCTTATTCAATGGATCAATTGTCGTGACCCAAAAAAATGGACGCATCAATCATACATCGATTTGGGGAAAGTGAAATATATAAGAGATATAAAATGGATGTTCATTCATACTAAGTGGACACGTTTTAGGCTAGTGGTATAGAATGTTGGCTCAAGAACAAATTCGTGTGGCCCGAAGATCACCCAAAGTGGACAATATCTGTTTGGGCTGAATGGTTACTTGCTTAATATCAATATTGTATAGAGTCAACCCAATCTAGTGTGGCCCACGAGAACATCTAGCTCTAAAAGAGTAGGTGATAGTAGTGTCTCAAAAAGGTGAGTACTGCAATTCAACATCGACTTGGAGGAAGTGAAATGCATGATATATAAGTGGGTGTCCATCCATACCAACTAGACGTGTTTTGGACTAGTGATATGAGATGTTGGCCCAAAATTAAATCTATGCAGACCAAAAATTACCCAAAGCAGACAATATATGTTTGGACTGAATGAATTGATTCATGCTTAGACAATGGTAAAAGTCAAGGCCAATTAAACTCGATCTTAGGCAAACTGGGCTTTGATGTCAATGTATCATATGGGCTTTGGCGTGATCCACTCGTAAATTCCTCCGTTATAATATTTCGGAAGACTCGCACATTGGTTTAACCAAAATGAAAGCATCTCTTGTAATGCAGATCAACTCAAATGCAAACATACTTGCATATATTTTAATATTCTCGAATATTCCTAGTTTACAACAATACCAATCTCACTGACTGTCATCACACTGTCGCATATAACTCCGGCACAAACGAGAACCACCGGAAGCCACAGCTCCAATTTTCCGGCAACGATGGGCATTTGGGCAGCCAATGCCAAGTCCTTCTTGAAACTTTGTAGTACAATATCTCCGGCCACATATAACAGCAAATGCAGATCATCCCTTGATGATAAAAGCAATACACGTGCTCATAATTATGGTAGCAAACTGACATGAATTTCCGGCACATCAACTCCGGCAAGGTTTCCAATTCCATCCAATTACTTCCCCCGCCATATTCCCACAATTTTAAACTTCTAGAAATCCCATTTGACCCTATTCCACCGATCAAATAGAGTTTTTCTTCCCCGTCGCTCACCGGTCTGACAAACGTGAGCTCTTCCGGCAAGCCAGACTCTGATCTCTGCCATTTCTCATTCTCCAAATCAAACCACACTATAGAGAACGGTTCAGAAGATGCAAAATACAAACATCCATTTAAGTGAGCACCTTCCTGCTGATAATTCTTTCTTAGAGCAGGCTCGACCCCATGGAATTGTCGCCAAGACTGACAGACAGAATCATAGAGAAATGCAGAGCTGGAAGACGATGCAGAACAGAGCGTAAAAATCTTGAACCCAGCAGGCGTTGAAACCAGAGTGAGAAACTCAAAAGCAAAAGGGTAAACTGGGAAAGGAATCACTCTTGAGGATTTGGTGAGAAGATTGGAGACAACAAAGGAGGAACTAGGCAAAGAGAAGCAAAACAATCCATTAGAGGAAGAAAGCAGAGTGATGGAGGGAGACGAAAAGGGCGGCAAAGTAGAGAGAGAAAGAGCCAAGCGGCGCCATTCGCCAAGAACAGAGTCGTACAAATGGAGTTGTTTACGACACTGAGGGTGAGAAACCAAGACAAACGAAGAGAAAGAAGAAGAAGAAGAAGAATATTTGGAGACAAAAGAGGGAGTGAATACCAGCGTTTTGAAATACTTGCAAGTTGATCTTAGATTCAAAAGCTTTTTCAAGGGAATAAAACAGAGTATGTGCTCGAGGAGTTCCGCCGGCAGACGACTCCAAATCCCGGGATCCATCTCCAGCGACACCTCCGACGGGAATTGCTTAGAGACGACGTATTTAACTCCACTGGTATTTGCTCGGCGTCGAAGAGACTTTGAATGGAGGTTCTTCATTCTCATCTGAAGTTGACGAACAGAGTCGAGGGAGAGAGAGAGAGAGTGGAAAAGCTTAAGCAAAGTAATTGGTGTTTGCATGACGATTGATCCAAACAGGCAATAGCTTAGCCCCTTGAGCAGATTTTTCAATACTAGATCAAGAACAGTTGTATATAGTGTTGACTTGGACGAAAGAAAAGTTAAAACACTGAAAATTTATAGAACATTTAAATGCAACTTGGTAGAAAAAGTCAAATCTCAACCCCACCTTCAATTGAACGTAGCACACAAGCATGAAGTTCAAGGACAAAGACTTGGGTTAACCAATTCTAAGACTGCATTTTCAACTTCAATAAACCCAAAAATATTAAGAATGTGTAGACTAAGTTGAAGTAATAAGACAAACTGGAAGAAAATATCAAATCAATCCTTGAGATTTAATGAAATATCTACTACCCAACGAGTTCAAGGGATGCAATTACACTGCCTGATTCTCCCTTCATATCTGTCAGTCGACAGAACTCTGCATTTAATCAGAGTCAACCCCTCTCCATCTGCAAGACTCAACCCAGCCAGTTCCCACTTGACCAAAGTTGAAGCAAGCTACCACTAACTGAGAAAATGAAGAAAAGTAGAGAAAGAGAGAGAAATGGGACCACCAAACCAGACTAGATGGCTTCATTGGTTGAACCATACGAAAGATCAACTACACGTGCAGAGATCAGAAATGTATTCAACGGAGCATCCAGAGTAGACAGTCACAGAGGCACAAACATACAACAGTACCAATACAGGCAATGGAACATAAACTCCAGATTGAAATTCAACAGAGAAAGAGATAACCCAATGGAGTCCAAACTGACAGATTTTAATGGCGACACATCCACAAAAGATTCTGCCTCAACAATCTGTTTCTTCCGGCCTTTGAAAAAATGCCCCTGCTTCAATCCCCAAAGTCAAGAGCACTTCACCCTGATCAGAGCCCACACCACCAGAGCGCTAGATTTTTCACTCACTGAAAAAACCCCTTCCAGCTCTGAATTTTTCACTCACTAAAAAACCCCTTCCAGCTCTGATTCTCCTTCTTCTCTAATGGCTTGACCCCATTCCTTCTTGCCAAAATCCCTCCATTTTTTAGCCCTCTTTTTTTTTTTTTTCACTCTGAAAAGCGAAACCTCTCTTATCCATCTCCTCTTCTTCCATGATTTTTACCCACTGAAAAAACCCTTCCTATCTGCTCTGTTTTACCCTAAAAATACCTGTCTAAACACCTCTGCCTCTAACCCCTCTACTCTCCGATTCTCTCTATGTTTCCCTCTGCCCAAAACTTCACTGCCCAAGTCTCGACGATCTATCAAAACCCTCCAGAAGTAAGAGTGGAAATAGGCTATTCGAATTGGGTAACCGAAGAACCGAACCTACTAGTTGGTATCGCATCAGTTCAGTTTGGTTTTTAACATGAAAAAAAAGAAATTTGGAACCGAACAAAAAATAACCGAAATTTTATGTTTGGTTTTCGGTTTCATTTTCGGTTCTATTAAAGAAAAATCAACTAAAATCGAACTGAACAAAAGTTAAGATAAATCATTGGAACGTCTCGTATATCCTCCGCAAAAACATCAAATGTATGCTTCTGTAGTAGACGCCTACATTTCTGCTGTAGATATCTACCAATCACTATCTGTCACGTATATCATTATGTGAACACACACTTTTTTCACGGACATCTGCGGAATGATATACATGGAAAATAGTGAGTTGCAAATACCTGTAGCGAATATTCACAGCAAAAGTGTATGTCTGGCCACACTTTCGTAGATACTCACACTTCTGCGAACGCAAACACATTTGCGAATACAGCTCATCCACAGTTTGCGAATATCACCTCGCATCATTTCGCGAACACCAACACTTCCGCAACAAACACATCAACGAATATATCTCATCCATAGATATCAATTATCACATCAAATCTTTCTGCGAACATCAACACTTCCGTGGATACAAACAAATCCGCGGATACATTCCATTTTGCAGACATCATTCTACGGACACTTACATGTCATCTCACGAATACATTCATCTCGATTCCCGCCACTTTAATCTCCAAATTTCCACACCAATTTTGCTAACCCTATAACATACTTAATAAAATTAAATGTGAGTGAGTGCCACGATCGATGGGAAGGGTAACATTTAGATAAACACTTCGAACTTCAACTCACTGTTTCAACAAAGCTTTGACTCACCAAGAGGTGATTTTCTTTACTGCCTCTGTTGTTTTCTTTTTTGATTCAATTCACTGTTTCAACAAAGCTTCGACTCGCCAAAAGGTGATTTTTCTTTACTGCCTCTGTTGTTTTCTTTTTTGATTCACATTCACTATGTTCTAGGGTGAGGGAGACACTTACCTTAACTTATGATTGAAAAGTTTCAAGATGAATTAATCTCAAACAATCACTTCTAATTTTGATTTTATGTTATGATGGAAAATAGTAATATTACGAATGAAAGTAGGAAAATAAACAAAATATGTGAAGTATGAAATTACTGCACTAAAACATAACCAATAAACCTGGATAACCCTTGGGCAACTTGCAGTTACCGTGGGAAAGTGTATGTTTGTCATCCAGTGAGGAATGTAACTTCAACTTTGAACAAACATTTAAATACTTGTAAGAAATTGTTGACTAGTTTTTATGCACCACGGATTCCCTCTATTCTCAATCAAACCAGGAAATTTTTTACCCCAATTTTACTGTTTATTTTGTAGGTGTTCCAAGAGGAAAGAGAATGAATTACATTCATTAAACATCCAAAAATATAATGAAGTTATTTAAGATAAGGTATAAGTGGAGATTCAAGCACAAGATTAGGAGAATTATGAAGCTGTCTCAAATTTGCCTAGAATTTGACCTCCGAACACTCATTGACATTTTTGGCATTCTGAAAGATTTTATATCAAACTATGTACTTCATGAAGATGGTAGCTAACATTCCAAGTTTTCCAGAATGTGTTTTTGTGTTACATTTTGAGTTTGTTTGCTATGTCAAACGTTCCATTTACAGAGACCTAAAATCCAGCCAAGGACCTATTTGGTGTGTTATATTATTTTGAAATTACTTTTGTAATTTGGTTTTTAGGACATTTTTGTAATCTGTGTTAGGGCTTCTTTGGAGGGGTATTTAGCCTCCCTAAAGCAGCCATAATCAACACTTTTTAGTCAATTTAGAGCAGTTGCTACCTATGTTTTCAGAGTTCTCTCCCAAGGCGCCAAAAATCGGATGCTTGTCTAGGGCAGCCTCGACTAGTTTCCAAAGACTTCTTTCCTCAAGTTCGTTCACTCTTGGAGGTTAGATTTTACACTGCGTTCTCCCAGTAGCTGATTCTAGCTGCTATCCTGAGAGGAGAGCCAGAAGAGTGAAAAGAAAACGAGTTGGAGAGGCATCTTTCATAGGAGTCCGCTGAAGTCACGGTTTTCGGGTAGAGGGATTCCGCGGACCACTTGTAAGTTTGTCTTTGTTTTGTTCGATTCATTTGAGATTTGATTCTGGATTTTTGAGGGTTTGTTCCTGATGCAAATTTGAATCCATCAAAAAATATCAAGTCAAAGATAATGGAAATTTTTCAAATCGGTCGAGAATCATAACAAAAGATCCACTTTTTTAGGAGATCTAGATAAACTTATCTAGGAGATCTAGATCCACTTATCTAGATTATCTTTTATTTAAATTTTCTAATTTATGCTTTTAAATTGGCTATATATAAAGCCACCTAGTTTTATATTTTTAGACAGTTGGAGATTAATACAAAATAGCTTTTACTAAACCCAAAATTGGAGTGATTCCTCTTTCAAATCCTTTGGTGAGTTACATCCAAAGAACCCTTTGGTGAGTTATATCCAAAGAACTCTTTCGTGTGAGTTATATCACGAAAGAAACTTGCAATCGTGTCCTTATCCAAGGAGGTGAGAAGCGTTGCGTTCATCCATCACGTGCGGTGCATTCCGTGAGCACATCATCTGGTATCAGAGCTAAACATATCCTTACATAAATTGTTATTTATGATGACTCGAGGAACATCCCAGGCAATGCAAAAAGACGAGGCTACAACCTCCACGATGGATTGTGCTGAAATTGATGTAAATTTGACGACGTTTGGATATATGCTCGTGATTTTGTGCATGTTTGTTTAGAGATCGCTTAATCTGTTTTGTGGAAACTGTTTTCAGAGTAGATTTTTGTTTCGGCCATAACTCTCGCTCCATAGCATTTTTTATTACAAATTTTGAACTGGAACTTGTTCTTTAGCTATTCTTGGTACCCTGCAAATTTGAACGTATTTGGATACCTACATTAGAAGTTCTATCTGTTTAAATGTGAAGGCTCTATGTAACAACCCGATTTTTAATTTCCTTGAAAACGCCTAAAATTTAAAACTTTTCTTTTACTTAAATCATTTTCTTTGCAGTTACGTTGCGGAAGATTATTTTATTCTTAAAACCATTTAAAAGACAGTAATAAAATTCTTTTTGTAAAACATTTTATTAAACACAGCGGAAGTTCTTTTTTAAATAAAACAAATATATAGTTTAATTCCTTTACAAAGTGTTTTACAAACCATTTTTCTTTAAATCTCTTTAGTCTAACCAGCCACAAGATCCGCGCGTGCAAATCTTTCATCAACTGCTCTTCAACCTGTTCTCCTGTGCGTGTACCTACATAGTAAAACTTAACTAATGAGCCTAAGATTGAGTAAGTGATATAAAATAAAAGGTGTGATGCACATGTCATGCAGCTTTTAAATCTCTTTTCGTTTTCTGTTTCTGTTTCTTTTCTTTCTTTCTTTTCTTCTTTTTTATCGTTTTATTGATCTTAACTTTGCTTTATCTTGACTTTACTTTATTGTTCCTTTCATTACTCGATCGTTACTTTACTTTATCTTGAAAGACGTTGGAGACGTCTAAACTTGACGAGGAGGAGCAGCCAACTCAACCTCACATCCCCAGACGACTCTATTTATATTTATCGTTGTCTTAATCTTGAAAGGTGTTGGAGATGTCTAAACTTAACGAGGAGGAGCAGCGAACTCAACCTCACATCCCCAGACGACCTCGATTTTGTTATCTTAATCTTGAAAGGCGTTGGAGATGTCTAAACTTGACGAGGAAGAGCAACCAACTCAACCTCACATCCCCAGACGACCCCGTTTATGTTTATGTTTATCTTGAAAGTGTTAGAGATGTCTAAACTTGATGGGGAGGGGCAGCCAACCCAACCTCACATCTCGTCACACCCATTTATGTTAATTTCTTTACGTTTCATAACCATTATGTTTCTTCTTTGTTTCCTTTTCAAAAGCATGCATGGAAGCCATTTTCGTATATTTTGAAAACTATGATGCATGATGCTCGTGAATGCATACATTCTCTATTAGAGGAATTTAATAAAATAACCAACATACAATTCACAGATCATGTTTATAAAAATTGTAGACATGCTTATAAAAATAGTAAATAACGAAACGTGCTATTAAAACTGTAGACATGCTTGGAAAGCGATAAGCAACGAAACATGCATATCCTATTTTTTGCGATGTAGGGCTCTAAAGACCAAAGCACATACGTATCACTTACTTGGTGTCCTTAGCGCGTTTCAGAAATTAACGTTGTCCTTCTTCCATTTTATACCTTCAAAATAATTATCATTTATTTATTATTATTTTTATCAATCATAAATCTTAACTTGATACCGTTGTTCTTGTTTATTATTTAATAATTTAATTATCGATTAACGAATTTCTATTAGTTTATCTTTATTAATTTCATGGTCAATAAACGAATAACCTTAATTTATATCTTTTCCCTTAAATCACAATTGTCCAATTTAACCGATATTTATTCATTAATAACAATTATTGAATTTTCATAATTCTTAATGCTTAACAAATCTTATTAGTCAACTTAATTACTTAGCAACCACGCAATAACAATTCCAATACCTTAACATGTGCAACGGAATAACAAAAGCCCACAATAGTTGCTCATTCCATCAATGTCACATGATAATACAGAGAATTTACTTCACAAAACCTAACAGTTGAAGTTGTTTAACGATAATAATTACAAACCCTATATATTTACAGTTGTCTAGATGATGATCAATAGAGCACATCTATTCATCCATTGTATCAAATTAGAAAGGCAGTAGATAATTAATCCAAAACAAACAATCAGCCACTAATCTGAAATCAATCACAGTGGCATATATTCAACAACCACTCGACTCCGTAGCAAGACAAATTCAACATATTCATGCCTTTGGAATTAACCAACACTAACCAAAGACACAGAATCAACACTAACAGTAGTGTATCATCCAAACAACAAAGCTAACAGTCAAACAACAGTTCACAATTGAATCCCAATAATAGAGCACAATATTCCCAGCAGTTTTCATTCAGCCGTAAATAAAGTCCAGAATATCCAATAGTAGTAGCAAAGGAAAATCTCCATACCAAGAAAGACACCCGAGGCAACATGAAGCACCTTACAACCTTCCCACGGCCTCTAGCTCTTAATCGCCAGAAGCACACTCGACCATCACTCCATCTCCAACTCTTATTCACTCGGCAAGCACTCAGTGTCCCACAATTCCCTTTCCTGCCATACCTACATAGGCAGGAAAAGTTGCAATGCAGGAGGATTGCCCACATCAAGGAGGGTGGTCCACACATACCACACCACGTGAAAAGCTACCATCAACCTGGGAGAAGCAGAAAGTATCGGGCCGGCCAGAAGGAAGTAAACTGGTTCAACGTGGAACCAACAGGACCAAACCAATCCAAATCCCCAGCGAACCGAAGCCCGAGCCCCCTGCCTCGCCAATTCATCCCTGCCAAACGCCACACTGAAATGTCGAACAACCCCCATCACGAAACACCAGGGAGGAGAATAAGAAATCAAAACCACCGCAGCCTCACCGTCGCAGCCATGAGCAGGACAACGAGCACTCGAGCCCAAGCCAAAGTCGAGCTCCATCGCCACCGCTGTCGTCCGTCGCCTCTCTCTCTCTCTCTCTCTCGGCTATCTCTCACATTCTCCCCTTTTGTTTTCAATCGACCCGTAGACTAGCCTTGAACAAGTTCAGCTCCTTCACTCCTCCTTATATTCATTTTTCTTCCATTTAATTAATTTCTCATTTCACTTACCTTTAAATAATTAAATTCTTCATTTAATTATTTTCATCCAAATTCTAATTTTCTTTTCTCCGAATATTGCTTAATAATAATTATCGGCTCAATTTAAATTCTTCAATTCGGCTTCCAAAATAAATCATCAACAATTATCCAATAATCAATATAATTATATCCCAACAATTATTTTTTCTAAATTTATTTTCGGGATAATATATTCCATAATAAAATTTCTCTGAATAATCCAATTATACCCCAATTAATTTATTATTTATCCTTACTTAATTATGTAACGGAAAATCGGTGCATTACATTCTGTTTTTGGGACTAGCAGATTGAACACTTAATTGTGAATTTGCATCTTGCACTTGGAAGTGCATCAAGTTTAGACAGGACACATAAAACATTATTGTTCTGTTAAAAAGAGATAGTAGGAGAAAGTTCAATTGATTATTTACCTATGAAATCATTTAATACAAAAAGTTATCGAGATAAGCTAGCTCGAATGATTGTTATTGATAAATTACCTTTTAGTGTTGTTGAAGGAAAAAGTTTTGCAGATTTTTTAAATGAGTTAAAGCTTAAATTTATTGTTCCTAGTCGCAAAACTGGTGCGAACGGTATTTTCAAGATTTACATAAAGAAAAAGAGTAAGTTGAGAGTGTGTTTTTTTCTCAATTGTTTGGAAGAGCATGTTTAACCACTAATACATGGACATCTATCCAAAATGTAAATTATATGGTGGTGACTGGCCATTTCATTAATGCAAGGTGAACTTTGTAGAAAAAATTATTAATTTTTGTATCATTTATGATCATAGAAAAGAAACTATTATAATGATTATGAAAAAATGTTTATTGGATTAAGAAATAGAGAAAGTTTTGACTGTCAAAGTTAATAACGCTTCTTCTAATGAAGCTATTTTGAATCATTTGATTAAGACAATAAAAAACTAGAAAGGTATGGTACTTGATGGAGAATTTATGCATGTCAGATAATTTACTCATATTGTAAATTTGATTGTTTGTAATGCCCGAAAGAACATAATAATTCCATTATAAAGATTCGTGAAGCTATGAAATATGTATGATATTCTCATTTGAGGATGCAGAAGTTGAAAACATGTGTTGAAAGTGCGAAGATTACATGCAAAAATAATGTGTGTCTTGATATTACAACTCGATAAAACTCAACATACTTAATGTTGGACATCGATGGAAAGTTTGAAAAAGATTTTGCAAAATTGAGTGAATATGACAATCAATTCGTATACAAATTTTTCAAGATGAGAATGAAAGTGTTTCTCCCATTGATGAAGATTGGCGTGTCATTCGTGAATTTATAGTATTGTTAAAGATATTTTATGACATGACGTTAAAAGTTTCATCGACTTTGCATATTACTCTCAATGTATATTTCTTTTAAGTATGTAAACATCATAGAGTTATCAAGAAACTTGTTGCGAGTGATAACTCATCACTGAGAACCATGACATATGTCATGCAAAATAAGTATGAAAAGTACTAGGAAAATTTCAGTAAAGTCAATCACTTTGTGTATGTGACTGTTGTGCTTGACCCACGATATAAACTAAAGTTTGTGAAACATTGCCTAATAAAATTACATGGACTGAAGATAACCAATGAGTTGATAATGGAATTGGAACACACAATTAGAAGGTTGTATTATGAGTACAAAATGAATTCACCAACAAATAGCGTGGAACAAGCTTCTCAGCTTGTGGTTGGTGTTACTCATGACAACTTGGATGATGATGAGTTTGAGTCGACATTTCAAGCAGAATTGAACAATGAAGATGAGCTTGCCAATATAAATGAAGTTAAAAATTAGGGTAAATGACAAATCAACCATCGTGGTTTCTGGTCAATGACAAGTCAACCACTGACATATGAGAAAATGACAAAGCCAACATCGCAATCACGTTCTCCGTTAACAAGTTGACGTGAGACACGCGGTGTCTGTCTCTCAAGACACCGCAAGCTACGCGGTGTCTGTCTCAAGACACCGCGTAGCTCGTGGTGTCTCAACAAGGTGAGACGTAAAACTTTGTTTGTTGTTCAGAATGGAAAGAAAAAGAGAATTGAAAAGAGAATTATAGAGAGAGAACTTTGTCGCAGCGTTCATTGGTGTCTGAGAAGAAAGACGCTGCAGTTTCTTGCGGTGTCTTGGGTCAAGACACCTCAGTTTCTTGCGGTGTCTTGGGTCAAGATACCGCAGTGGCTTGCGGTGTCTTGATTCAAGACACCTCAAATTTGAGGTGTCTTGAATCAAGACACTGCAAGACTGCAGTGTCTTGACCCAAGACACGACAAGAAACTGCAGTGTCTTGAGATTTGAGCGTCTTTCTTTCTAGACGTCGTAGCGTCTTTCTTCTTAGACGCCGATGAACGCTGCGACAATGTTCTCTCTCTGTAATTCTCTTTTTCTTTCCATAATTTAGCTGAACAACAGACAAAATTTTACGTCTCACTTTGTTGAGACACCGCGAGCTACACGCAGTTCTCGCGGTGTCTTGAGACAGACACCGCGTAGCTTGCGATGCCTTGAGAGACAGACACCACGTGTCTCCCGGTGTCTTGAGACGGTGTCTCACGTCAACTTGTTAATAGAGAACATGATCGCGATGTTGGTTTTGTCATTTTCTCATACGTCAGTGGTTAACTTGTTAAAAAAAATACCATAGTGGTTGACTTGTCATTGACCAGAAACCACAATGGTTGATTTATCATTTACCCTAAAAATTATTTGTCAAGAAAACTTAAGAGTTTTTCAATTGGTATATGATATGAGCTAATGGTATGGGACGCTGAACCAATAACTCAAATGCAACCATACTTCCATATATTTTAATATTGTCGAAAATTCCTAGTTTAGAACAATACCAATCTCACAGACTCTCATCAGACTGTCGCATATAACTCCGGCACAAACGAGAACCACCGGAAGCCACAGCTCCAATTTTCCGGCAACGATGGGCATTTGGGCAGCCAATGCCAAGTCCTTCTTGAAACTTTGTAGTACAATATCTCCGGCCACATATAACAGCAAATGCAGATCATCCCTTGATGATAAAAGCAATACACGTGCTCATAATTATGGTAGCAAACTGACATGAATTTCCGGCACATCAACTCCGGCAAGGTTTCCAATTCCATCCAATTACTTCCCCCGCCATATTCCCACAATTTTAAACTTCTAGAAATCCCATTTGACCCTATTCCACCGATCAAATAGAGTTTTTCTTCCCCGTCGCTCACCGGTCTGACAAACGTGAGCTCTTCCGGCAAGCCAGACTCTGATCTCTGCCATTTCTCATTCTCCAAATCAAACCACACTATAGAGAACGGTTCAGAAGATGCAAAATACAAACATCCATTTAAGTGAGCACCTTCCTGCTGATAATTCTTTCTTAGAGCAGGCTCGACCCCATGGAATTGTCGCCAAGACTGACAGACAGAATCATAGAGAAACGCAGAGCTGGAAGACGATCCAGAACAGAGCGTAAAAATCTTGAACCCATCAGGCGTTGAAACCAGAGTGAGAAACTCAAAAGCAAAAGGGTAAACTGGGAAAGGAATCACTCTTGAGGATTTGGTGAGAAGATTGCAGACAACAAAGGAAGAACTAGGCAAAGAGAAGCAAAACAATCCATTAGAGGAAGACAGCAGAGTGATTGAGGGAGACGAAAAGGGCGGCAAAGTAGGGAGAGAAAGAGCCAAGCGGCGCCATCCTCCAAGAACAGAGTCGTACAAATGGAGTTGTTTACGACACTGAGGGTGAGAAACCAAGACAAACGAAGAGAAAGAAGAAGAAGAATATTTGGAGACAAAAGAGGGAGTGAATACCAGCGTTTTGATATACTTGCAAGTTGATCTTAGATTCAAAAGCTTTTTCAAGGGAAGAAAACAGAGTATGTGCTCGAGAAGTTCCGCCGGCAGACGACTCCAAATCCCAGGATCCATCTCCGGCAACACCTCCGATGGGAATTGCTTAGAGATGACGCATTTAACTCCACTTGTATTTGCTCGGCGTCGAAGAGACTTTGAATGGAGTTCCTTCATTCTCATCTGAAGTTGAAGAACAGAGGCGAGGGAGAGAGAGAGAGAGTGGAAAAGCTTAAGCAAAGTAATTGGTGTTTGCATAACGAGTGATCCAAACAGGCAAAAGCTTAGCCCCTTGAGCAGATTTTTTAATACTGGATCAAGAACAGTTGTATATAGTGTTTACTTTGGCAGAAGAAACGTTCAAAAACTGGAAATGAATTCAACATTTAAATGCAACTTTATAGAAAAAGTCAAATCTCAACCCTACCTTCAATTGAACGTAGGATACAAACATGAAGTTCGAGGACAAAGACTTGAGAGTTTACCAATTCTAAGACAACATTTTCAACTGCAATAAAGCCAAAAATTGACAAATGGGAAGAAAATATCAAATCAATCCTTGAGATTTAATGAAATATCAACTACCCAACAAGTCCAAGTGATGATGCAATTACACTGCCTGATTCTGCCGTCCTCTCTGCCAGTTGACAGAAATATGCATTTAATTAGAGTCAACCCCTCTCGATCTGCAAGGCTCACCCCACCCATTTCCCACTTGACCAAAGTTGAAGCAAACTAACAATAATTCAGAAAATGAAGAAAAGTGGAGAAATGGGAAACAGATTTTTCTACTTAAAATTTTCCAAATTTCCTACTTTTCTGTTTTTGGTTATGTAAAGATTTTACCTTATTTTCAGTCCAAGAGATTCAAGATACCTTTCTAACCAAGAAACAAGAGGGAATTATAGCGGTTCAACTTCAGGATCATTAAGATCAAGAAGTCTGCGTCCACTTTAAAGAGACTGTTTATTTCAATAAATCAAAGTTAAAACCTATTTCCAGAATCAGGTACACATGCAGAGATCAGAAATGTATTCAACAGAGCATCCAGAGTAGACATTCACAGAGGCACAAACATACAACAGTACCAATACAGGCAATGGGACATAAGCTCCATATAGCAATTCAACAGAGAAAGAGATAACCCAATGTAGTCCAAACTGACAGAATTTAATGGCGACACATCCACAAAAGATTTTGCCTCAACACTCTGTTTCTTCCGGCCTTTGAAAAAAGGCCCCTGCTTCAATACCCAAAGTCAAGAGCACTTCACCCTGATCAGAGCCCACACCACCAGAGCGCTGGATTTTTGACTCACTGAAAAAACACCAGAGCGCTGGATTCTCCTTCTCCTCCGATGGCTCGACCCCATTCCTTCTTGCCAAAATCCCTCCATTTTTCAGCCCTCTTTTTTTCACTCTGAAAAGCCTAACCTCTCTTATCTATCTCCTCTTCTTCTATGATTTTTACCCACTGAAAAACCCCCCTTCCTATCTGCTACGTTTTGCCCTAAAAAAACCTGTCTACACACCTCTGCTTCTAACCCCTCTACTTTCCGATTCTCTCTATTTATCCCTCTGCCGAAAACTTCACTGCCCAAGCACTCATTGACTTCGCCCCGAGAAAGAAAACCCATAGACGATCTATCACAACCTCTAATAGAAGTCAGGGTGGAAATCCGTGCGGTTCGGGTAACCGAACGTAACCGAATCAATTATTTGACATTGGTTTGGTTTGGTTTTTAAAATGGAATTTGACATCGAACAATAAATAATCAAAATTTTCAGTTTGGTTATCAATTCTAATGAAGAAAAACCAACTAAAATAAAACCGAACCGAAGTTAAAATAGACCACTAGGACGTCGAAGTGTGTTTTTGTTGCAAACGTGTGCGCTTCTGTTGTGGATATCCACCAATCACTATCTGCCACGTATATTATTATGCGAACACACGCTTCATTCCGCAGAATAATATACATGGCAGATAGTGACTAACAGATATCCGTAGTGGATATCTGCAGCAGAAACGCACATTTGACCACACTTTTGCAAATACTCACATTTCTGCAGACACAAACACATCTGCGAATACACCTCATTCGCGGTCTGTGTATATCACCTCACATCCTTTCGCAAACTCAAACACATCCGCAGATGCACCTCATCTGCATATATCAATTATCACCTTCATTCTTCTGCAAACACCAATACTTTCACACACGAAAACACATCCACAGATACCCTCTATTTTGTGGACACTTACACGTCATCCCACATATACATTTCATCCCAATTTCCGCCACTTTTATCTCCAAATTTCTACACCGACTTTCCTAACCATATAACATAATAAAATTAAATGCGAGTGAGTGTGATGATCGGTGGGAAGGGCAACATTGGGACAGACACTTCGAACTTCGACTCACTGCTGCAACAGAGCTTCGACTCGCCAAGAGGTGATTTTCTTTACTACTTCTATTGTTTTCTTTTTTGATTCACATTCACTATGTTCTAGGGAGAGGGAGACACTTACCTCAACTTATGATTGAAAAGTTTCGAGATGAATTAATCTCAAACAATCACTTCAAATTTTGTTTTTATGTTAGAATGGAAAATAGTACTAGTACAAATGAAAGCAGGAAAATAAGCAAAACATGTGAAACATGGAATTACTACACTAAAACAAAAATAATTGACCTGGATAACCCTTGGGCGACTTGCAATTACTGTGAGAAGCGTATGTCTGTCATCTAGTAAGGAATGAAACTTCACCTTTAAACAAACATTTAAGTACTTGTAAGAAATTGTTGGCTAGTTTAGACGAGACAGATAAGATGTTATTGTTTTGTAAAAGAGAGATAGTGAGAGAAAGTTCAGTTGGTTCTTTAATTGTGAAATCATTTAGTGCAGAAAGATGTTGAGATAAGCTTGCTAGAATGGTTGTCATTGATGAATTATCTTTTAGTCTTGTTGAAGAAAACAGTTTTGTAAATTTGTTAAATGAGTTGGAGCCTAAATTTATTGTTGTTGGTCGCAAAACTGTTGCGAACGGTGTTTTCATGCTTTACATAAAGAAAAAGAGCAAGTTGAAAGTTTTTTTTCCCAATTGACTGGAAGAATATGTTTAACCATTGATACATGGACATCTATCCATAATGTAAATTATATGTGGTGACTATTCATTTCATTGATGAAATGACCATTATGAAATTATTCCATTTTAAATAGATGTTACAACCTCAATAGAATGAGGTGGTTGGAACTTTTGAGATTATAGAATCCATTTTTAGAGCAAATCTGTGAGTCTTTCGTGTTGACTTTAGAGAATTGTTTTCTAAATGTAAATAGATCATCTCATATGTTGATAATATAATTTATTAAAATTTGAGTGTGATATTGTTGCGTTCATCACTCCCACGTGTTTATTTGAGGTGAGGAGGATTGACAAAGAAGATCGAAGGCTTCAAAGGTTAAGGAGATTGTTATTGGAGCTCCTTGATTTTGTAGTATGTGAAATTAGCTACAAATATATAATTTTTTAATGGGAAATTAACAAATCAACCACTATACTTGTGGTCAATGACAAGTCAACCACTAAACAATTTTCACTCACAACTTAAAAACTGAACTATGGGAAATACATGCCGCAAACACCACTGTCACGTTTGCCATTAAACATTTCAATTTTGTTCCTCAGCAAAATGATATACGTTCCTCCATGGAATGTCAGTATTAAATAAAAAGCTTCTAGTTTGTTGTTCCTCCGTGGAACGTTATACTTTCCTCCTCGAAATTGCATTACTAATAAACATTTCTCCTTGTCTGTCATTCCCCTGCACGGAACAATGTCATTCCGCGGAGGAAAGTATACGTTCTGCCGTGGAAAGTATGACATCATTCTTGGGCGCCAAGACATCGTCAGAGTTGTTGTGCCTTCTATAAATTCACACTACTCTCAGAGCGATTTCTTCAGCGATTTTCTTAGTGATTATCAAACCCTAGAGGCTTTTGAGAGCTGAAGTGTACCGCATCCAAGCGAAGTTGAAGCGTTATTAATTGTTGCTCACCAATGGCATCTTGGAGTGATCAAGAATCAGTTAACTACCCATTAGAAGTGAAGCTGATGTCGACAATCTTGGCACATGATGTTTGTGCATTCAGAGACAAAACTGCTATAGTGGTGCATTCCATCTTGGCAACTCTAGACGAGGAGGAGCTCCATTCATTTTGCGAATCCAGTGACGAAGACATGGGGGATAGTAGGTCTCAACGACCACCACAACCGGAATGTTCTTTCGTTGGTATGTGTCTGGACAGGGGATAATAGGTTTCAACGACCACCACAATTGGAATGTTCTTTCGCTGGTACGTGTCTGGATAAGAAGTATAGTTCTTTGAACGAAATTTGAGAAGAAATCGTGGATCATACGTTGAAGAATGGGTACGTGATAAAATTCACGTATAGTGACTCACATCAGTTAAGGGTTGCTTGCCAAGAAGGATGCACTTAGCGGATGCACGCCTAAAAAATGCAAGGTGAACTTACTTTTCAAATAAAGAGCCATAACGACGTTCACACTTGCTCAAGAAAGATGGAAATTTGTCATGCCTCTGCCAAATAAGTGGCAACGCATTACTTGGACAGATTCAAAAGTGAGGTCGATTGAGACCTTCCTTCCATAATTGAGACAATCATGAATGATTTTACGTGAACCTTGCATCCAACCTTGCTAGAAGGGCAAGAAATGCAATTCGAAGACTAAATGAAGGGGAGGACAATGAGCAATAAAGGGAGACTTTTCTAGTAGATCTTCGTGAGGGTGGAAGTCGGTCTCCTTACATCTTTAGAGCAACCCTAAAGCCTCACTGGTACAAAGAAATATATTGTGCGGACTGAAATGAAAATGGAAAAATCAGCACATAAGTGGAAACCAATATGAATCTATACAAGTGAAAAGATGTAACTCGCTTTATCTGTTGGCGCTACGACAATTGCAACTGCTGTTGGCAGTAATGCCTAGTAAGGATAGTGAGTGTGCAGGTCAATTGACGACAAAAAACACGATTTTTGTTAGTATGTTTGAAAAGTAAACCACACATTAGAACTGTTCAAACATGAAGTACAACAAAAGCGAGAAGTTTACTTACGCGAATCCACCCTAATGTAATAAGTGATCTTTCCACTAGAACATTGAAGTATTCTTCTTCGTTCAACACATTACACTACCTACAAAGAACCCAACGCAATGATGAGTACTAAAACAAAATATTCTAAACTATTTAATTTAATAGAACATAATTCTCATTGTGTCTGCTGTCGCTTCTTGCTTCGAGAGGATGAAATTAGTGATGTGGTACTCATCATGTAACTGAAAATAAAAACATGAAGCAAAATATCCTAAGCATCCAGTCCAAAACACTTAATTCCAGAAAATGAAATAGCCTACCATAACCCCTGCAATAAATGTGCACGTCTCTAGGTTTTTCTTTGTATTTGCACAAACTAATTGTAATGACCCGTTTTCCTTTTTTATTAAAACCATGGCAATTTAAAAAGTATTTTCTTTTGAAAGCACATAAAATTTAAAATTTTGCTTTTTAAAATTAAATCCTTACAATAAATTGCATAGCAGAAGATTTATACTTGATTTCAAAATACATTCCTTATCAATAATATAAAATATTCTTTGCCATATTTTAAAACATTAGTGTTCACAAGTATCGAAAGTAGTTATAAGCGTTGTTTAAGATCTATTACAAAACATTGGCACAAATACCAAAATATGATATCATAAAACCTGCTACATGGAGTCATAACCCACCGTTTAATTCGCCAATGGCACAAAAGGCTCAAGACGCAATACTGCATCAGCTGCGCCCTCGGCTATAATCATAGGCTCCTTACCTACATCACAAGACTTAAATTATGAGCCTAATGCTCAGTATGAGATATAAATATGCAATGCACATGCTATGCATCTTTATAAAAACATATGCAATTTTCATTTTCATTTTCCTTTACCTTTATTTTAAACTTTACTTTATCGTTAACTAACTTTAGTTCTGCTTACCCATACAGGCGTTGGAGATGTCAACTTGACAAGGTAGAGTAGCACCTAATGACCCAAATGGAGCACCCAACTCAAGAACCACATCTCACAACATCTATTTACGTTTATTCTCATTTTCATTTAGTTCCAGTTACCCATACAGATGTAGGAAATGTCAACTTGACAAGGTAGATGTTGGTTTTTAGGTTCCCTTGCGTGGCGAAATTACCAATGTTTATAACACTAGTAACGTGCATAACTTATATATATCATGAAAAATAATTTTCACATGAACATAAAGCAGATCGTTGTTATAACATATTAATAATAATATGTATTCAAAAATCTTTATTTAGATCTAATCTAAAAGATGAAGAATATTACCTTTGTAGCTTACTTCACACGGGTACAAAATCAACCTTCGATGTTCTCCGTCAATCCTCCTCACCTCGAATAAGCACGTGTGGGCATGATGAATGAAACAAGATCACACTCAATTTATGATAGATCGTATTCTCAACATATGTAACGATCTATTTGGATTTAGAAAACACTTCTCTAAAGCCAACACGGAAGACACAAATTTCGCTCTCAAAATGAATTCCTTAATCTTAAAGATTTCAACCTTTTTTGCTAATGAGTTTGGACCTCTATTTATAGTGGTATTGCTCCATAATGACTATTATGACATTTAGAGAAAAACACTACAAATTCCTCATTAAAGTTACAATTGATTTCATGCATTTATAAAAATGTTATTGAAATCAAAAGGTCTTGTCACCACAGCTCAACACTTGGCACTATGATATTAACTTATTAATCTCTCATTTAAGTTATAATACATTTATAACAAAAATGTTATGGAAAACAAAAGGTATTGTCACCATGGCTCAACACTTAGCACTATGACATTAACTCAAATTTGACATTTAACTCAAATTTGACAAAATCCATTTTAAAAACTATTTTCAAAAGTTACTTTATATTTGTTAATTAATTGAATAATCAATAATTCAATTATTTCATTTAATGAAATATAACAGACATATTAACTATGACAACTTTTGTCATTTTGTCTTAATTAATTGAATAATCAATAATTCAATTATTTCATCTAATGAAAAACAATAAACTTATTATTGAGTGTATTAAATAATTAATTATTTAATCTTCTTTGTTTATTTTTCTATTATTAGAATAATGATAAAAGGTGACGAAGGGACAGATGGACCTATAGTTTTAAGCTCCAATAATATTTTATTAATTAATATAAACTCTTTATATTAATTAACATAATTATTAACTTTAAAGTAATTTCACTAAATACTTAGAGTTGCACTCTCAAAAACTATATAGTATATTTACTCTAATTAATGTCAAACTATATAGTCATTACATATGCATTAACCATCAATTTAGATTCACAATAGAGCTAGGTTTATAATCTGTTAATATCTCATATTGCGTCTTTATCCTTGACTACCATTAGTTCTTGATTGAATAATTAATTTATAACGATTATGAACTGCGCACTAATTATTTGATCATTGAACTAACAAACAAGGAAATCTATAGAAATAGATTTCATTGTATCGATATTAACATTCCCTGCTATTCATTTTAATTCACTCCCAATATACAAGGTATAAGAATCGTAACTCGTACAAAACTTGTAATACCCCAATATTTTTAATTATCGGTATATTACAGAGCGTATTATGAGCGTTAGGCCTAAGGTTATTTTAGTGATAAGGTATAAATTGGATTTAATTTGCTAAATTAAACCAATTGAGGGGTATTTTAAAGCTAATGAATAGATTGGATAAATTGGATTAAATTTAATAAATTAAAGGAT